>CAUYUJ010016249.1:607904-622904 GCA_963575745.1 Prorocentrum cordatum | reverse complement strand
ACAAATCAACACACCGTCCTCCGATTGTTTCACTAGTTGTGAATCTTCCCCCTGTAGAGGGCCACGCACGACTCGAACCTGCGCGCACGCAGGTGGGAAGACCAGCGGGGGCCCACGCCGTGACAAGACATCACGGCGCCCGAGGCCCGGGGCCGCGGGCCGGCCGCCCTGGCTTCCAGGCCTCGCCGGGGGGGGGCACCGAGCTGGCGTCGGCGATGCGTCGCCGAGAGATCGGCGGCAGGGCCACGACCGCAGGACCCAACGCTGCTGGGCGGGGCTGGGCCAGCCGGCCCCTGTCGGCGATCGAACGGGCGAGCAGGGCTAGGTCGGGCATGTCCCCCTGCAGGCGGGTTCTGGAGGACAAATTTCAAATTACCCCCAAAAGTATGCAAACATATGCACAATTGGTAGAACAACATCGTCCCCAGAGTATTGTTGGACTATGTTTGAACACTCCCCCTGTCTAGGGACGCGCCCGACTTACAGATTCGGGCTCGATGCGACCCCCCCCTGGGCTTAGGTCGGGCCTGTCCCCCCACATGAGGATTTTCGACGAAAAATAAGAAGTACACCAAACATAATCAAATAATAATCCTAAAATAGTCTGGGGACTATGTTTAAAATACTTGTTTGGGGTATGTTTGGGTATTATCATACATTTTTTGGGGGGAAGATCCCCTCTGGAGGGGGACGCGCCCGACTTAACCCTGGGCCCGCCCCCCCCAACGTTGCCCCCCGAGAGGGCCCACGCCGCGCCAAGCAGCTGCGGCGCGGGAAGTGACCCCGGCCCGCACCGTGGGCCCTCCGCCCTGGCCTTTGCCGCGGAGCCTCCGCGAGGAGGAGGGGGGGGAGGAGG
This sequence comes from Prorocentrum cordatum, assembly GCA_963575745.1. Classification (NCBI taxonomy): domain Eukaryota; class Dinophyceae; order Prorocentrales; family Prorocentraceae; genus Prorocentrum; species Prorocentrum cordatum. The sequence continues at coordinate 622,048 of CAUYUJ010016249.1, read as the reverse complement.
AGGAGGAGGAGGAGGAGGAGGAGAAGGGAGGAGGAGGAGAAGGAGGAGGAGGAGGAAAAGGAGGAGAACGGAGGAGGAAAAAGAGGAGGAGGGGGCGAAGGAGGAGGAGGGGGAGGAGGAGGAGGAGGAACAGAGGAACAGACCGAGCGCACCCAGGTGCGTTGTTTGGGCGATGCCAAGTGCATTCTAGCCCTGACTATGAGCGGCGCTTGCAGCGGCAGGCGCAGAGGCAGCTGAAATTTCTTCCACGGCCATGCCGTGGGTAGCTGCGCGCAGAAACTTGGTGAAGCCATCGCGTCCAGCGTGGGCGCGCGTGTATTCTCCTTTGTCTATTTTGGCGAGATTCTCTCGCCCTTTCTTGGTGGTTCCCGTACAGGGTGCGGCAAGGTGGCGTGGGTCCTCGGTTGCCGTCTTGCCGCGCCCGCGGCAGAAGTACAGGCGGTACTTCTGCATGAAATGGAGCTTATGGCTGGCGTGCAGCTCGCGCCCAGAAATGGTGATAGCGCCCTGTACTGGCACTATCTGGTCACTGGCTGACGGCAGAGGCGGCTGGTGGATGCACGGCGTAGCACAGGCCTGGCGTACTTTACACTTGTCTGTGGTGAGCCCGCAGCGGGAACACAGGTACTTGCCCGCTCTGAGCTCAAAGGCGTGCTGGCTCGATTGCATGGCAAACTGCAGCTTGGTGAAGCGCGGGCCTTTCGCCTGCGAGGGTCGCTCCGCGACCCGCGGATCAGCTGCAAGCGTGTCAGCTAGGGCACGGCGCGCCCTCCTGCGGATGAGGGTGCACTGGGCGTCGTGCAGGTCAGTGGGAGGGGCCTGTCCTACAAGCGCTGCCTCGTAAGACTGTTGGGCCGCTACACCTGCCCATGCATCGGCCGTCGCGTTGCCGATAGTGTGAAAGTATCGCACAGGGTCTGAGGCTAGGCCAGGTGACTCCTCGCTGTGTGAGGGGACCCAGATCGCAGTGAGCTGACTAGTGCCACGTGCACGAATTGCTTTGGCATTGCGTGCCCACATGTCCTGATTTGCGCCATCGCTGGGGCGCAAGTGTCGATTCGTCCGCCATCCGTCGTGCAGCAGCAGGTGGTCTGCAATGAAACAGAGGTCGCCCTTCCAGTGTTCAAGGGCGAGCGCGAAAGCTAGCAGCTCTGCGCGGGGCACAGTTTGAAAGGGGCCCTCGAGGCCCGACACTATTCCTCCCCAGGGGACCCACTCCCCGAAGAGGCACTTCATAGCAGCACAGGCGGCCCCCACTCTTCGGCGACGTGGGTCATCATTGTACTGACCTCCGGAGCCGTCTCCGAAGACTGTGAGGGTGCCGTCGCTACTGACGCAGTCCTCCCAATCCCGCCCAACCCAGCTCCACCCGCCGCCCCCCCCAATGAGGCAAAGAGCGGGTGCGTGTCAGCGCACGCAGGCAGGCCACGGAGCCAGTAGGCGGGAGCAGCCTCTGCTCCAGCCAGGGCAGAGGGCAAAGGGGCGTCAGCATCCGTGTAGTCCTCGTGGTCGCGGTTGCAGGGGCACAGCCAGACCCTGTGCATGAGCGTCTCGTCGGCCTCTCCGCATCTCGGACAGGTTGGAGTAGCGTTGCGCCCCGTCTCGAGTCGGCTTCTGGGCCATTGCGCCCCCGCGACCACGCACAGGTTGAGGGCCGACTGGTCGTGCTGGCCCTTCCTCGTGAACTTCTCCATCTCGTTGACAACTATGTGGACGTCTGGGCCCCCGCGTTGCAGTCCTTCTCCATGTGGATGTTTGGCAGCGTCCTTCCAGAGGCCCCTCTCGAGGGACAGGCAGAACTCGTGGACGAACTCCGCAGGGTCCACGTCGTAGCGCTTGTCCTCCCAGTCGGCTTGTCCACTGTGAGGTAGCTGCCACTCCTGGGTATGGGTCTCGCCTGCCCAAGGTGGTCGTGACCACTCCGTTGGCGTCGGGCAGGTCCAGCCAGCGTCCAGGAGGATGGCCTGGATGGCGGAGATGGGGCCCATGACCTTCCTCCACTTCTTGTTGCCGCGCGTGATCGACTTGTTCTAGATCAGCCCCCACGCCTGCGTGACCCGCATGTGGTGTTCTGGGTGCTGCATCCAGAAGTTGAGCCACTCGGCGATCGACTGGCGCCCGAGCTCGATGGCGGGGTCCTTCTTCCTCATAACGACGGCCAGGGCCGTGGAGAGACAGCGGCCAGGGACCTTCCCCGCAGAGGCCTGGATGGCCTGGCGCCTCTGGTCGAGGATGGCCGCTGGGGCGAGGCCCATGATCTGGTGGCCGTAGGTCCCCTGCGGCCTGGAGCCCGTGTTCCACAAGCCCTTCGCGATCTTGGCGAGGGAGGCGTGCTTCCTGACCTTGGCGACGACGCGGTGAGTGCGCCTCCTCGCAGTCTTGGCCCCCTTGGTGGCCTTGGCCACGACCCGTTTCTTGGCGCCGCCCACGTCGATGCTGAGGTCGACCGCGCTGTTGGCCACCTTGACGTAGTAGCCCTTCTGCTTGAGGCCGTCGTGCACTGCGTAGGCGATCGTCTGGTTGGAGGCGACGACGGCAGTCTTGGGCGAGACTCGAAGCCCCGCGCCCGTCATGCCGGCGCAAAGGTCGGCGCCGACGCCGATCAGATCCTTGACGGCCTGTTTAGTTTGGCCCTCTGTTCTCGCGACCGCGTCGTCCACGAACGTCCACAGGCCCACGTAGGTGCGGTTAATGTGGGCCCTCTGCAGGATCGGCCCCAGGTAGACTTTGGCGAGCTTGCCGCCATTGCAGCTGCCCGCGACAATGGACCTATCGGCATCTATGATGTCGCTGACCCAGCCGTGCATGCGCAAGTACCTGGGCGCCAGGTAGAGCTGCACCTCCAGCGCCACGACGATCGGGGGGAAGTTCACCCCGATGGCGGCGTCGAAGAGGAGCGCGTAGCAGACCGAGTCGTAGAACTTCTCTACGTCCATCAGCAAGGTCGCGAAGGCGATGCCAAAGGTCGCTGCCGTCTCGTCGAGCGGCGCCCTGACCAGCGCTGCTCTTAAGGCGCTGGAGCCTTTGATGGCGGTGCCCCAGAACTCCCCAGAACTCGTCGGTGACGCTGGAGCGGACCTTGGCCCGCGTCTTGGGGGTGGTGGGGAGCATGCCCAAGATTCTCTTTCCACCTGCGGGTTTGGGGGCCATGGCCCCAATGGTGGCGCAGAGCTGCTGCGGCCGCAGTCCGTTGGCCTCCGCGCGGTTGTAGATGTCGGCGAGCTCCTGGATCCCTTTCTCGGGGAGCCTCTGGATGTCGATGGGGCCGATGTTGTCGACTCCTCTCGCCTTCTTTGGGTTGGCGGTGCTCACGATGGCTTGTATGTGCTGCGGCTCGATGGGCGAGAAAGGGTCCTCTTTCGCAAGTCGCATGGCCTTCTCGCAGGCGCTGATGATCTGCTTGGCGTTGTAGCTGTAAGACGCCCAAATGGAGCGCCAGGTGTCGGCGGAGTGGTTACCATGCGGTGCAGCTTGCCTGGTGACTCCTTGCACTCCTGCTTCGCCCAGTCGAGGTACCGTTTCCGCGCTCTACCTGCAGCTCTCGCCATGGCCTTGTGGGTCCACTCCATGGTGGTGGCGCTGATGTGGTGCAGGTCGTCCTCGTCGCAGTACTCGAGGGTGGCGAGCTGTGTCTTCCACTCTTCGATCTCCTGCGGGTCGGTTTTGCTACCGAAGTGCTCCTTGGAGAACTCGGGGTTCTCTAAGTCGTCCAACTTCTTCATGACTGTCTTGTGGATGTACTGGCGGGCTTTGGGGTCCTTGCCGTTCGTGACCAGCGCGGCGTACCTCACGACAAGGGTGCTGAGGTGCTGCCACCAGGTGGCCTCGGGGTCCTTGAGGTACGCTCTGCCAGGCGACGTCTTCATCGTTTGCTTGGTGGTCCTGTACCCCTCTGCCCTGCCCTGGTGTCGCGATCCACTGCGCGTACTTCGAGTTGATGTCCTCCGCGAGGTTCGGCTCATGGTTGTGGAAGATGTGTCCTCTGCCCTCCTTGGTGCCGACCTTTGTGCCATCGAACTTAGGGAAGTTGCTGACCTCGTCGGCGGCGTCGCCCCCATTCTCCTGGGGGATGACGAAGGGGGTGGGGTCCTCCTTGGCCGTCTCGCGGTTGGCGTACAGGGCGTCGAACTCGTCGCGCAAGTGCTCTGGTAGCCTTTCCCTCCTGGTTCGCAACGCCTCCGCACGAGCCTTGGACCTTTTGCTGTTTGGGTCCGCGACCTTTTTGGGTCTGGCTCGTGCGGGGAGGGCTTTGGGAACCTTTATAGCTTTGTACTGCCACGGCTCGGCGGTGCCCACCGTGATCTGGATGCCGCAGTGGGTCTTCCAGGGGACGTCGTAGATGGCCTCGATCCCGATGTGCGTGGCGATGTCCGCTCGTACGATCGCGTAGTCGTACACGGAGCCCGAGCCCTTGTCGCACGTCGCCTTGCAGTTCGGGTCGGTCAAGATGGTGCCGCTCCAGCGCGTGAGCCACGGCTTGTTGTCCCACCAGTGCGGCTCGTAGTTCCAGTCGGCCAGGATGATCCACGGGTCCGTGAGCATGTCCACGAAGATGGAGATGGAGACCAGGATGTCCCTGTTCGCGCCTTGGTCCCGTAGGCCAGGGCGAAGGTACGCCGCCACGACGACTATGTTGCCGCTCTTGCTGTGGAGGGCCGTCGGCGTGAACCCCACAAACGGCTGCCTCTTGTGGCGCTTGACATAGTAGTCCCTGTAGCCCTCGAGCGTAGTCGCCGCCAGGAGGAGGAGGAGGAGGAGGAGGAGGGGGAGGAGGAGGAGGAGGAGGAGGAGGGGGAGGAGGAGGAGGAGGAGGAGGAGGAGGAGGAGGAGGAGGAGGAGGAGGGAGGAGGAGGAGGAGAAGGGAGGAGGAGGAGGCGGCGTCTCGACCCCTCGAAGGCGAGGCCCTCTCTAGACCCCCACCACCCGCTCCAGACCGGCCCCCGGCTGCCTCAGGGGCCCATCCTGGCCAACTTTTCCTCGCACAGCGCATGCCACAAGGGCCCTCTCAAGATCTCAGAAGCTCAGTGGGCCCTGGATACGACAGGGCCGTTTTCTTACCGGTTCCGCTCTGCAGTTTTTGTTGCTGGTTCCGACGCCGTTTTTGTTACCGGTTCCGTCGCCGTTTTTTGACCGGCTCCGGCTCCGGTTCTAATCCTGGAGCCGTTTTTTTTACCGTTTCTGGTCGCTGTTTTTTTGCCGTTTCCATTTTCAAGGGGCATGTTTTGAAGAAACGGTGGAAAAAACGGCCCTGCCGTTTCCGGGGCCCACAAAGCTCAGAAGAGGCGCCAGCTGAGGTGCGGGACGACCTGATGGCCCGCGGGGTGCCCGGCACAACCGACGGCGCAGCCTCAGGCAGAAGCCACCGAGGCAACGGACGAGTTCGTTGCCCGATGTGTGTCTGGCACAACCTATGGCGTAACGTACCGTCGGGGCGTTGACCTAAGGAACTCCAAATAAGGAACGATGCCCCTTTCTCCCATAAGTTGAACTTCGATTTCCCATGGGAAACATCAGGGAAACCGACGGCAAACTGCAGAACAAACAAGGAACACCGAGCCCCTCCCCAACGAAAAGGGTTCCTTTTTCAGGGCCCCGACTGTACGGGACGACCTGATGGCCCGCGGGGTGCCCGGCACAACCGACGGCGCAACCTCAGGCAGAAGCCACTGATGCAACGGGCGAGTTCCTTGCCCGATGTGTGTGTGTGTGTGTGTGTCTGGCACAACCTGTGGCGTAACGTATGGCAAGCCCACTGAGGCAGCGGACGATGTTGCTTCCGGCAGGTGTCTGTCGGAACAGATGGCGTGACCTGTGGCAGACCCACTGAGGCAAAGGACGATGTGGCTGCCAGCGGGGTGTCCAGCGCGACCAATTGCGCGACAAGTAGCGGACCCACTGAGGCAACAACGGACGAGTCGATTGCTTGCGAGGTACCTGGCTCAACATGTGGCAGACCAGCTTGGGCAACGGACGATGCGGCTTCCCGCGGGGTGGCTGGCGCAACGCGTGGCGCAACCTCTTGGAAGTGCCGTTTCGAGCCTCCCGGCGGGGCGACTTTCGAGGTGCGTCGAGCCGCGACGACGAGAACCTCTAGAAACGCAACTGGAAAACGTACGGAACCACGACGACATGAGATGGAGGAGGAGGAGGAGAAGGAGGAGGAGGAGGAGGAGGAGGAGGAGGAGGGAGAGGAGGAGGAGGAGGAGGGAGGGAGGAGAAGGAGGAGGAGGAGGAGGAGGAGGAGGAGGAGGAGTGAGGAGGAGGAGGAGGGGAGGGAGGAGGAGGAGGAGGAGGACGGGTCGCCATTCGCCTTAGCCCTTCGGAGACACCCTCCGCCCGCGTGCCATGCGACGGCCGAACCTCCGACGCCGCGACGCGCCGCTCGAGGGCGGCGCGAGAGCGGAGGGGGCGGCCGGCCCCACTCGCGCTCACCCGGCGGCCGGGGGCTCCTCGCCCTGCGCCGGGGGGGCGTCCGCCGCCGCCTCGGGGCCCAGCAGCGCGCGGCCGCCCCCCGCCGCGCCGGCGGGGGCGCCCGCCGCGGCGCCCGCGCCCGCGCCCTGGGCCGCGCGGGCGCGGGCCTCCCGCACCGGGAAGTACAAGCCGTCGCCGGCGGGGGGCGCCAGGGGCAGCAGCCAGAGCAGCGGGCTCGGCCCCAGCACGGCGCGTTTGGAGCGCGTTTCTTTGTCTTCGGCGATAAGATGGGCACTAAGGGGGGGGAGGGGACCAAGGGGGGTATAGTGCAACGCCTCCCCCCCGCCGTGTGCCCGATGAGCACGGCGGCAGTGCCCGGAGCGCACTGGGGGGAGGGGCGTGACGTTATAGGGGGGGAGGGGTGGCCGGGGGCTATACTGCCCATCATGCCCCAAGCAATAGAAAAACACGCTCATGTTCTCGTAGGCTCCCTGCTCGTAGCTGGGGAGCGGCTTGGAGCAGCCCTGCCGCGATCGCTTCTCGCATAGCTCGATGGTGGTCGTGGCCTTCAGCATCAGCCAGATGTGCAAGCTGAGGAAGGCCTTCAGAAGCAGCGCCATGATGCAAGCCAAAGTGAGGCCGAAGACCATCAAAAAACGCTCCCTGGAGGAGCGGTACTCGAGGCTCAGGGATCGCACCAGGGACTGAGACATGGTCGCGAAGATGACGGCACAGCTCAGGAAGGAATACAGAACAAGCAGGAAGAACCACTTGTGGTTCCTGAAGCCGACGCAGTTGGCGATCCACGGGCAGTGGTGGTCCATGCGCAGGATGCACGACTTGCACACCCGGCAGTGGTGGCAGCGGTCGGGCTTGTAGCTGTCGCACCACTTACAGAAGCGGCGCCCGCCAGTCTGCTTGACCTCGTGCACCACCGAGCCATCCTCGCCCGTCGGATCCCTGCTCACCGGGCCGCCGCGCGCGCCCTGCCAGGAACCCCAGACGCCACCCTGCCCGTCCCGCCACTCGGGCACGTCGGGCACGGACCCGGGGTCCGTGAACATGGCCCTGCCGAGGCACACCAGCAGCAGGGCCGTGAGCGTGTTCGAGACGGCGGCCTCGACGTAGAAGGAGCGGGCGTCGCGCTCCCACAGGGGCCGCAGGTGCAGCCACGCCGCGATGACCCACAGCACGAAGGCCACCGGCAGTGCGTTGGCCAGCGTCCACCTCTGGCACTTGAACGCCATCGCGACCAGGGCGCCGCGTCTCTTCGTGGAGGTGTTTCACCGACCTCGGGCGGGCGCCCACGCTCGCGCCGGGCGGCGCCGCATCTGGAGCCGCAGTGGCTACGGATGCTCCGCCACGAGCCGTTCCTGAAGGCCTCCGGGGCCCGGGGAGCGGGCCGCAGAGGGCCTCAAGAGAGGGCGAGACACCGCCGGTCGTGACCTCCTCTCCTGCACGGCGCGCCCTGCCCAGACGGCACGCCAGGGCCCCGCAGGCGGAGGCCTCCCGGGCCCTGGCGCGCCCGGGCCGTGGTTGGGTGCTTCGCCCCCGAGCTTCGCTCTCTCTCGCCGCGTGGATGTGGCGGAATCCTGGCCTGCAGCGCTGGGCAGAATCCTGGCCTGCAGCGCTGGGTCGGAGGGTCGAACGCATCGCCGCCGCGTCGGCGACGCCGCCGAAAAGGGCACCGATGCCGCTGCCCCCGGGACCTCTCCCGGGGTGCGGTCCGACCAGGACTTCGGGGCGAATCCAGCGGCGGCGGCGAGGGCCTCCGAGGAGGCCCCAACAAGGGGAAAGCGAGGGAAGGGCAGAGGTATGGGTACCTTTTCCTCCGCTGAGCGTCGGCGTGGAGAACGTCGGGCTCTGCGCCGAGCCGCATCGCCGGTGCGTCGGCGCTGCGGCGCGCTCCTCCTACGCCGGCTGCCTGGACCCCGCCCGGGAGGCCTGGGCGTGCACCGACTTCTGGGGCCCTGCGCGCAGGGCAAAGGCAGCGACGCCACGGGCCTCGGGCCGAGTCGGGCATGTCCCCCTCTAACCAGAGGAAGACTTAAAGATAGTTTCTCAAAAACAATGTGCGAACGATGCTCTACTTTTGCTGACACTTGTTGGATATTGTTTGGCTAGTGTTTCTGCTCTGTTCGACCAATTTCGACTGTATGTTGACGACCTGTCGACCACATTCGACGATTTGCTCCTATAGTCTTTCTTCCAAAAAGCCGCCTGTAGGAGGACGTGCCCGACCTGAGCCTCGGGACGTGCCGCCCGCCCCCCCCCCCCCCCCGGCGCGAGCGGCACCCCCCTGGGAGGAGGAGGAGGAGTAGGAGGAGGAGGAGGAGGAGGAGGAAGAGAGGAGAGAGGAGGAGTAGGAGGAGGAGGAGGAGGGAGGAGAGAAGAGGAGGAGGAGGAGAGGAGGGGGAGGGAGGAGAAGGAGGGGGAGGAGGAAGCCTCCACTGGTCGTTCCCCCTGGGCGCCCCCCCGGGGAGCGGCGGCCTCGCAGCACCTCCGTCTTGGGCGGGGTGCGCCGCGGGGCTCCGTCGGCGAGGCGGCTCGTGTCCGCGAGCAGCTCCTCTCTCGGGGAGCGAGGACATTCTCGGAGGGAGGGAGGAGGAGGAGGAGGAGGAGGAGGAGGAGGAGGAGGAGGTGACGAGGAGGGGAGGAGGGAGAGGAGGAGGAGGAGGAGGGAGGAGGAGGAGGAGGAGGAGGAGTGGAGGAGGAGGAGGGAGGAGGAGGAGGAGGAGGAGGAGAGGAGGAGGAGGAGTTGACGAGGAGGAGGAGGAGGAGGAGGAGGAGAGGAGGAGGAGGAGGAGGAGGAGAGGAGTGAGGAGTGAGGAGTGAGGAGGAGAGGCGGAGGAGGAGGAGGAGGAGGAGGAGCGGAGGAGGAGGAGGAGGAGGAGGAGGAGGAGGAGAGGAGGAGGAGGAGGAGGAGTGAGGATGAGGAGTGAGGAGGAGGAGAGGAGGAGGAGGAGGAGGAGTAGGAGGAGGTAGGAGGGGTGAGGGGAGGAGGAGGAGGAAGAGGAGGAAGAGGAGGAGGAGGAAGAGGAGGAGGAGGAGGAGGAGGAAGAGGAGGAGGAGGAGGAGGAGGAGGAGGGGGGGGGCGCACAGTCTTACACCGTCCCCCTGGGTGCGTGGACGAAGTTGGATTCCGTGGCCCGTCTTTCGGAGGAAGAAGAGGAACCCATACAGTGGAGGCCAGTCCACAAGAAACCTTCCACAAAGAAACCCAACCCTGAGAGCCCGGGGCTTCCATCAATTTTTGGTGTGGGAACGTCACGCTCTCCAGCGCAAAGCCATCGAAATCCAAGAAATCCAGGGCACACTGGAGGCACGCAGGGTGTTTCTTGGCATGAGCCTCCACTGTACCTCTACCCCTCGCCCGTTTTCCCCTTTTTGGGCCTCCTTGGAGGCCCTCGTCGCCAGCGCTGGATTCGCCTCGAAGTCCTGGTCAGAACGCACCCGGGGAGAGGTCCGGGGGGTAGCGGTATCGGCTCCTTTACGCTTCCCCAATATTATGATTGTTGGTTGTTTTCATCCCCCCGCGACCCACCCGCGATCCACCCGCGCCCGCCCCCTCACTCTTGCCCGTAAATGCGGAGAGCTCGGTAGACGACACGCCGCCGTGGGAAACCCATCGGTGTGTTACGGTTGAAGAAACGCCAAGCCTTCGGACAGCAGCGACTGAACAATGCGCTGACGGGCTACCAACGGCGGTGTGTCATTGATCTAATGTTTTACTCCCCGTCCCGCTGTCGAGAGGGGGGGAAAGGGAATGTGTCCTTTTTTCGCCGCAAGCGTTTCACCAGCAGCCAATATCCGTGTGCTATTCTACAAAAGGCCATGGTCATCGTCCGCCAACGCGACACTGTCCGCGAGCATCGCAAGCTCCTGGAAGAGGAGGCGGAGCGGAGGCAAGGGTGAAGAGTGTGGAAAGGAGAAGCAGGGGCCAGATTGCTGTGCGGAGAGGAGGCGGGTGGATGATGATGATGATGATGATGATGATGATGATGATGATGATGATGATGATGATGATGATGATGAGGATGCTGATGATGATGATGATGATGATGATGATGATGATGATGATGATGATGATGATGATGATGATGATGATGATGATGATGATGATGATGATGATGATGATGATGATGATGATGATGATGATGATGATGATAATGATGATGATGATGATGCTGATGCTGATGATGATGATGATGATGAGGAGGAGGAGGAGGAGGAGGAGGAGGAGAAAGAGGAGGAAGATTCAGGTCACGAGTTGTTGCTCAGTGTGTCGCGGCGACGGCCCCTGCGACTAAGTAGGTTGATGGCTCATCGCCCCGCTTCGTGGGACGGGAGAGACCAGGAAACGCCTCGCGACGTCGATGCTCGGGGACCGGGACGTGCTCAGCGTCTCACGCCGAAGCGTGGTGCGCCACAGATGCGAATGTAGAGCGCGACGGACATGTGGATGAAGCCGATGTTGCTGAACCGACTTGGACCAACCGGTGCAAATGGCTGATCGAATGGACTTCGGAGTCGGCCAAACTTTCAGTCTTTAAGGGCCAACGTGCGCTTGCAATGGCTCCGTCTTCCAGGACTGGCGGCACGACGCGCCCCTGACCCGGAGACGAAGGCACGAGGAGGACGAACTCGGAGGAGGACACATAAGGAACCTCCGAGAGCCAGCGGCGGATCTTGAGGTCGTATCGGGCCCCGCGGCTGTTCCGGAGCGTTCCAGAACCCTCTGAGAGCGTTCCAGAATGCCCTCTGGAGCGATTCGTACTCATCCTGGGCCTGCCAGAGGGAACGGTTTCGGCAGTTGGTTGGACCTGTTCTGGGCGTCGAGATGCATTCAGAAGCCGTCAGAAGACTTCAGGGGCTTCTGGAGACGCCGTCGAGGTCAACGCAAGGAGGAGGAGAAGGAGGAGGAGGAGGACGACGACGACGAGGAGTTTTCGGCAGTAGCGCGGTGTCAAAGAGCGCGACTGGGCGCGAGGAGGCGCTCCGTTCGCGTTCGGGAAAATCGTTCCCGATATTTGGGGGGGGGGCGCTGGAGAGGCGGGGCAACGCCTTCTTACCCTTAGCGCTGGGGGACTCACTTTTGGCCCTTCACGCCTTCGGGATCGGCATTCGACAGCAAGCTTGCGCGCGCTGTCCACTGCGTACGCTCCACACCCTGTGCAATACAACGCGCCTCTCGTCAAAGACAAAGCATGCGACTCATGCACGAGAGAAAACGGGGTGGTCCGCGGGGGTCCAAAGCTCCTGCACCTCCGCGACGACAGGGGGCTGATCGGGCAGCAGTCTTCGCGGGTCGTCTACTCGGCCCCAAGTCCCTTCGGCCTGGGCAAAGGACGAAAGGGATGAGCAGGGCTTCGGCCAACACTTTCAAAGCTGGCCTTTTCCTGGGGGAAGAACGGCGACACCTCACACACAGGAACATTGACGACCTCTCCAGCACAGAACGGCGAGTCGTGAAGAGGCTAACCCTGCGGGCGTCCCTGGCCGATACGCTGGAGACTTCTTGCGCGTGGCCGTCGAAACGTCCCGGACGGAGAGGGCACGCTCACGAGCGAGAAACACTTCGAAGCACTTCCCCCCCGGAGAGCCAGCAGACGCAGAAGGATTTGCTCCTCCACATCAGCAGCTCGGGCCACCTAATTAAGCCAACGCCTCGGGGGAGGGCCGGCCTCTGAAGGCCCCTTCATTTTCGCGCGAATCCGCAGCTCGGTTCAAAAGGAGCGGCCCCGCGGGGAGCGTCAAGGGCATGGGGGCTGCATGGGGGGCGGAGGGGGAGCGCTGGGAGCGCTCCTCCTCCTCCTCCTCCTCCTGCTCCTGCTCCTCCTCCTGCTCCTGCTCCTCCTCTTCCTCCTGCTCCTCCTGCTCCTGCTCCTCCTCCTCCTCCTCCTCCTCCTCCTCCTCCTCCTCCTCCTACTGCTCCTCCTCCTCCTACTGCTCCTCCTCCTCTTCCTCCTGCTCCTCCTCTTCCTCCTGCTCCTCCTGCTCCTCTTCCTCCTGCTCCTCCTCCTCCTGCTCCTGCTCCTCCTCCTCCTGCTCCTCCCCCTCCTCCTCCCTCCTCCGCCTCCCCCTCCTCCCGCATCCTGTTCTTCATGCCCCGAACAGTGCTTGCACTTCGGGGATCTTACTTCTGGATGCAGCAACTGGGCGTGGGGGTCAGCTGGGCGGCTATGTAGCCTCCGTCGCCGCCCCGTCGCCGCCCCGTCGCCGCCCGTCGTCTGGGCCTGGGGGTCGGTCTGGCTGGCGGCTATGTCGTCGCCGCCGCCGCCCCGTCACCGCCCCGTCACCGCCCCGCCACCGCCCCGTCGCCGCGTCGTCGCCGCCCGTCGTATGGGCCTTCATTTCTTCGCAATGTTTGGCATTGTTTGCATTGCTATGCCGCTATGCTGTGCTTCGAATTGCTGTGTATTGTTTCGTGTTGTTGTATTGCTCCGCATTTCTGTGCGATACTTTACAATGCTCTGCATTGTATTGCGTTGCTTTGTGTTGCCTTGCGTTGCTTGCCATTGCTTGGGGTTGCAATACATTGTGTGGGGTTACGTTTCGTTGCTTTGCGCTGCTTAGCGTTGCGTTACGTTGCTTTGCGCTGCTTCGCGTTGTTTAGAATCGTTTGGCATGGTGTTGCATTGCTTTGCTTTGCGTTGCGTTGTTTTGGCGTTGCTGCACAATGCCTTGCGTTGCTTAGCACTGGTTTGCCTTGCAATGCGTTGATTTGCCTTGTTGCTTAGCATTGCTTTGCGTTGCTTTACTTTGGTGTGCATTGCTTTGCACTGGAGTGCAGTTGCTTCGCGCTGCTTTGCATTGTTTGGGCCGTGGGGTCGACACCTTCAAGCTCTTCAAGGTGGGCTGCACCTTAGTGGACCCCGGAAACGGCAAGGCCGTTGTTTCAAAGTTTCCGAAAAATGTCTCTTGAAAATGGAAGCGGCAAAAATCGGCGACCGGAAACGGCCAAAAAAACGACTCCAGGATTGGAGTCGGAGCCGGAACCGGCAACAAAAACGGCAACGGGACCCGTAAAAAACGGCGTCGGAACCGGCAAAGAAACGGCAAAACGGAACCGGTGACAAAAATGGCCCTGTCGTTTCCAGGGCCCACTAAAGACTGCACCGCCCAGATTCCACCACGCTGATTTTCGTTTCAAATAAATAATTTCTACCACCCTCCCCCCTGGACTCATCGACTCCCCGGGAACCGATGCAAAACACAGATGGTTCTGCCCCAATGTCCATCCTACCAATGAACTTATACTATCCCAGCCAGGCTGGTATCTGTACCCCCCGCCATCCTCTGGAAACAAACTATGCGCGCGCAATCGTTTATCAACAATCATAAGTGTTCAAAAAAGTTTTGCAACAAATGGGACGGAGTGCACACGCGCGCGTCGTCGCGCGCATGCCGAAATTATCAAAAAAACTCTCGGTTCCGTAAGGATTTCAAAAACGAGTGTCAACAAAAACATACAAACACATGATTTCGCAACACGGATTTTCAATCAAAGCGTGCGCGCGCACTTTTGCGAATCCTTCAGAAAACCATTCGTTGTTCAACATTTCATAACATGGTACCAAGCGGGTTTCGCGCGCGCATGTCGAAATCGTTTGAACGCCCTTACGCGCGTGCTGGGGTGGCACGATCCGTGTCAAATCATTCCATGCGAGCCACTCTCGCACGTCTGCCGCGCGCGCATTTCGATTTTTTGTTCAAAACCTTCATCACCGACG
>CAUYUJ010016249.1:587904-602904 GCA_963575745.1 Prorocentrum cordatum | reverse complement strand
CCCTCCCCGAAAATTCGGTCCACGAGCTTCGACGCCTTCTCGTCCGGCGTGGCCGGGAGCTGCCCCTCATCCACGAACTGGCGCAAGACCTTGTTGACCTGCCCCATCACGGACTTGTCCGTCAGCGACGCCTTGACGCGGGCGGTGATCGACGCCTTGGATGCGGCACCCTCTGGGGACTGCTGCATGGGCCCCAGAGACGCGGCGAACCATCCAAGCTCCGACCGGGAAGGGCCCCGCTGGGCCTGCTGCCCGCCCAGCGGCGGCGGCGGGGGGAAGGCGCCAGCGCGGCCGCCAGGCGCCCCCCCCCCGGCGGCGCCCTCGTGCCCGTCAGGTTTTGGATCTGCTTCTCGAAGGCGGAGGACGTGGCTACGGCCATTCCTTCGCCTTGCTGGCGCAAGGCTTGCTCTGTCATCTTCGCCTCGCGGTCCTCCGCGAAGTCCGACGAGCTCTAGCATCGTGGAGTCGAGCGGGGCGTGCGGGAGGAGGGGAACTCAGGGTGACAAATCGGGAGGGAATGGACAAGGATGATTCATCCTGGAAGGCGAGCAGGACGCGCAGGGCCACCGCAAGCACGACACCTCCGATCGGCAAGCCCTGCAACTCGAAGACCGCGTCTGCAAAGGCGATCGCGCTGATCCAACAGAAAAAACTGAGAGCCCGCAGCGCGTCATTCACCGAGATGAAATATCCGCTCAAGGGGACGCTGCCAGTCGACGGCCTCGAAACAGAACGCCCGGCACGCAGGGCCAGCAAACCCCCGCCAGGTTGCGTTGCCACCGTGCGCGGGGAAAAGCCAGCCCAGGCCGCGGTGACAGAAGACGCAGTACACTGCTCACACGCCTGGTCGCAATCGCCCACAACCAGAGAGATCCCATGCATAGGAGAGCCGCACCTGCAACAGTTCACGTTGGATGGCTGCGGTAGCTCCTCGCGGATCGCTCGCGCCGACGCAGCCGCATTCTTGATCGCGAATCCCTCCAATCCCAACTTCGATGACTCGTCTGCAACACAAATGACTAACTTTGCAACGTGACCGCCGCCCGTCTTTATGCCAGTACTTGTTTTTGAACAGTGGGACGCGCGTCGGTGGCCTTGAGCGCCGCGACGGTGGTGGCAACATCCGTCGAGATCAAAGAAACTTGGGGCAACTTGCGTGCCCGCGGCACCACAACCACCGACAAACATCGTGAGGTTCGAGGTCAGAGCGGTGCACCCGCGAAGAGTCCGCAAACATCGATTCCACCGGGTAGCGAGCAAGATCAGGCCCATATACAACCCACATGCGACTAGAACCTTTATCGCCCCCCCACGATAACTTCATCTGGGCGGGGCCGCGTGGCCTCTCGCGCGGCGTCTTCCTCAACTTCCCAGGCGGAGGGTGGCGGCATCATGCTCGGATCAAGAACCTCGCGGGTTAGACGAGGGCGGTCAACGCCCCGAAGCACCACTCGACAGCGAAGACGAGCGCGAGCCCCCACTCATGAACGGCACGAGATACTGAAACTATAGCACCACGCAGCGACGGCCAAACTGGCAGCTGCCATGGGTCATCAAGAGCGCGGAGCCCTTCAAGAGGATTCGGCTCTTGGCAGCCTGACGGCAAGGGCGGGTGCGGCAGCGCGTGAGAGCGTGGAAACTTTGGCGCTAACCATCTCTCCAACAGCGGCGCCTTTGGAATACATAACGAATGCGGGGGCCAATCCACCGCGCGGCTGCGCGCGCGGACGCGACATCATGCGGGCCCATTGACGTCGGCGGAGTCCTTCGCGAACCCATTGACGTCGCGGTAATCGCGAAAAACGTGTGGAAGAGGAACAACAGGAACATGTACCGACGGTAGTGCAACAACTTTCAGAAGAGCATCAAGACCGAGGGAAACATACGCGCAACGATGGTGCGAAATCCCACAGCGACGGCCATTTCCAAAACCCAGCACAGATATGTACAAAGCTCCTGCTTCGGCCACGCTGGCAGCTGCAAGAACTGTCTTCGGGTGGCCAACCATCGGAGAAGCATTGCTGCGCGATCGCGCTGGAATGCGTAGAGAGAGAGAGAGAGAGAGAGAGAGAGAGAGAGCGAGAGAGAGAGAGAGAGAGAGAGAGAGAGCCAACTTGTCCTGATTGAAGAAACCACTCGCGGTATTGGTTGCGGTGCGCGCGACTGTAAGGGCCAACTTCCCCGCGAGCACCACTGAACCACGATGGGAGCTCCGGAGACGTCCCCATCGAGGGGGCATCGCCGCGAATTTCCATCCCAGGCCACATGCCTCCACGAAAACGACGTTGCCGGCGGCGAATCCAACTAGAAGGACGTCGGCGAGGTACGCGAACAGGAGATGCACCAGCTCGGTCATGATAAACTCGTTTACGAACAACCAGGCGCGCCTTCCGTTCTGCAACGTTCGCCAACGGACGAAGAGTGCGGGTAGCCATGGACTCGTAGAGCAACGCGAGGTCGTCGGAACTCGTGAAGACCATGGGAAGCAAAAAATGTTCCCGACACTGCGTCTGAATGCCGTGTACCGTGACTTGCTCCCGATCCCAACGTTCGGATGCACAAGGGCGCGTCCTTGTTCAGCGACTGTCCCGCCGAGCCCACGGTAATCACGACGCAAAAGCGAAGTCTTGCCGACGTACTGGGCTGAATGGCTTCCAAGAGTAAGCGCGACGGCTGTGTAATCCTCCAGTTGACCTGAACATGCCGCCTTGGCAAGAAGCAGTACTCGAGGATGCAAGCCGCTCAAAGCCTGGAGCCATCATTTTGGTAACACCACCAATGCTCGTCTGGCCCATCCTGGTGGCACATGCATTGCCAACACTCGCTGAAGACGGCAAATGCCCGAAATTACAAAGATGTTCGCTAGGATGTACCACAAAAAGTTTCCCCTCGATGCAGATGTTGTTGGTGACGACCTGACCGACATAACGCACGAAGAAAGCGAGGGCCACCCCCAAGGCTGGCAATGGATGGGCGTGAAATGGGAGATCCCACAGCCATGCTGCCACCCCGGCGGCCACTTCGGTAGTAGTCACGCTTGGCTTGTTTGAAACCAACTCGTTAAGCCAAACTGCGGCATGCTGCGACAACGGATTGTGATGTTGCGGGACAGGCCGACCGACTTGGTCACCAACAACTTGTGGATCAGGAGGAGGAGCACAAACTGACCCCCAATATACACCACAGAAGCATAAGACGGAGTCGAACACAAATATGCATCTGGGTTCTAGCCTCGCCGCGCGGATCCAGATAGGCGGTCGGCGAACAACAATACAAGAATGCCCCAGTCACGGCCGCCAATCGAGGTACAGCCCAGATTCCAACCACTACCCTCACGATCACCTGGTTGAATCTGGAAATATACGAAACCTACAACAGTCGCGATACACAGATCTCAGCAAAAGACTACAACAAACGTATTCTCCGAATACACGATGGTCCCACACCAATTGCAGGTGCCCGCCGAGCGTGTAGGAAGAACATTGCAGCCACGTCGCACAGCTGGTGTGGACAATATACAAGAGAGTTCGGATATCAGATCGTGATGAAGTGTCTGGAGCCCGGGCGCCACGCCCGAGTCTGTCTGATCGCCAGCTGCGGGCGCAGCCTGGGCTAGATATCATTTCCTGAGCCAAGAGGCAACATACGGATAGTAACAGCAGGAAAGAGGTGAAGACGGGGCGGATGTAGGAGTAGAGAGGGGGGGGGGGACAGAGAGAGAGAGAGAGAGAGAACGAGAGATAAGCAACAACAGTGATAAACAACAGAAATGGGGAGAGATACTGAGGGCGAGATGCGGGGATAGGGATAGGGATAGAGATCGAGATGATGAGAGGGAAATGGAGGGGGGGAGAAAGAGAGGAAAAGAGAGAAGGATCAATAATGAGAGAGGGAGATGGAGAGAGAGAGAGAGAGAGAGAGAGATATAATATAGACGGAGAACGAGAGAGAGAGAGAGGTGGAGGGAGAGAGAGGGGGGATAACGAGAGAGAGAGAGAGAGCGAGAAGAATAGAGCGAGAGGGTGAGAGGAAAATGGGGGGGGGGACAGAACGAGAGAGAGAGAGAGACAGACAGAAAGAGAGAGATAGTGAGATCCGCCGGCCACCTTGTGGGGCCACCAGGCTGCGAGGCATGGGTTCGCAGTTTCCAGTACCAGTTGTAGCTTGTAGTTTCCAGTGTTACAGTTCTGCTTCTTGCTGGTTACTGTAACTAGTTGACTTCTTGCTGGTTACTGTAACTAGTTGATTGACCGCGCGGGGGGGGAGGCCCAAACAAAATTTTCCAGCGTCCCCTGGGCGCGTTGTCTGAATTGCTGGGGGGGCTCGAAATCGACACCCCTCACGCAGATCCGCGGGGTCAGGGTCCAAAAACACATGGGATTTGCCACATTTCTGAAATTCGGTGCCACCCCTCACGCAGATCCGCGGGGTCAGGGTCCAAAAACACATGGGATTTGCCACATTTCTGAAATTCGGTGCCACCCCTCACGCAGATCCGCGGGGTCAGGGTCCAAAAACACAAGGGATTTGCCACATTTCTGAAATTCGGTGCCACCCCTCACGCAGATCCGCGGGGTCAGGGTCCAAAAACACATGGGATTTGCCACATTTCTGAAATTCGGTGCCACCCCTCACGCAGATCCGCGGGGTCAGGGTCCAAAAACACAAGGGATTTGCCACATTTCTGAAATTCGGTGCCACCCCTCACGCAGATCCGCGGGGTCAGGGTCCAAAAACACAAGGGATTTGCCACATTTCTGAAATTCGAACCCATCACGCACATCCATCGCAAGGCGTGGTAACCCAAACTGCGAGAACTCCCTCGGCCCTTTCATCGCAAGGTGTGGTAACCAAGCCCTTAAACCATACACGTCTTACCAATCGCCAGGTGTGGTAACCCCTCTTGTGATCAGTTGGTTTTGCTGATTGCGACTCGGCTTCGCATGAAGTTTCGATACTGCTTCACGACAGCACCAAGGCCTCATGACTTAGCTCTTCCATGGCCCATTCTCCGAGAGAGGGGGCCGGCGGCAAGGGGCGAAGCCCTTACGGAGAGAGAGAGAGAGAGACAAAAAGAGAGAGAGAGAGAGAGACAAAATAAGGAGAGAGATATACAGAAGGAGCGAGAAAGACAGAGGGAGAAAGAGAGACCGGGAGATGGAGGGAGAAATAGAGAGGCGAGAGAGATAATGAGAGGGAAATGGAGGGAGAGAGAGAGAGAGAGAGAACATATACATATATTTAAAGGAAGCGAGAGAGAGAGAGGGAGAGAGAGAGAGAGAGAGTGCGATGGAGGAAGGGAGGAGAGAGACAGAGAGAGAGAGAGAGAGATCGCACCAGCTCGACGAGCCGAAGTCCGTCAGGCCCCGTTGCTGCGAGCGCCGCACAGGCCCTCCCCACAGAGCGGCCGGGCGCCGCGCCCGAACCAGGGGTGGCACGCTGACCCCCTCCCCCCTGCGCGGCCTAAGAGGGGCCCGCGATACAACAACTGGGAACGACACGATTTAAAAATCAAGTTTCGCGGGGGGGGCGGGTAGGACACGAATTGACCGCGCGCTCGCGGCGGCGCTCGAGGGCGCTCGGGGCCGCGCGCCGCCGCTCAATGGGGCGCCTGGCGCGCTCGGCTGGGAAAAGCAAGCCGGGCAGGCGCTGACCAAGCTGCTCAGTGAGCCCGCCTGCGCACCCACGTGACAGGAGCGTCGCCTTCGACACGCGCGCTTTAACGGGCCAAGAACGGTATAAAATAAACTTGTTCGCCGTCGGGGGCGCCTGTCCCTGGGCGGCTGGAAAGTTTATACCCTTACGGTGGCACCGTAGGGGTATAAACTTTCCAGCCGCCCAGGGGCAGGTGTCCCCGACGGCGAAAAAGTTTATGTTATACCGTTCTTCGCTCGCTGAGCGTTGGCACTCGCGATGTGCGGAGCACGGGAGAGGTGGGCGGCACCGCCCTGGGGCATCGCCCGCAGCGGTCCAGGAGAGCTGGTGGCGGAGCAGGCGCCACGTGTTGGCGCGGCCCGATAATTGGAAGCAGAGAAAGCGCCATACACATACACTCTTGGCGCTCCGCGCGGATTTCTCGGATCTGCGCTGGGCCCCCCGCCCTCCCTGGCGCGCGGAGCGCGCCGGGGGCGGCGGCGGAGGCGCCGCCGGGGGTGGGGGGGGGTCCAGCGCGGATCCAAGAAATCCGCGCGGAGCGCCAACAGTTTCTGCGTATGGCGTTCTTCCTTCTTCGACTTGATAGGGAGGGGTGATAACAGTTGGTGTGCCGCACGGCGGGCGTCGGCGGAGGCCGGGAGGCTGCCGTGGAGGGGCGCCCCCCGGGGCCACTGTGGGCCGAGAGGCCCGCTGCAGGCCGCTCCAGGCCTCTTGCGCTCGTCGGAACCTGTCCGGCAGCGGGGCTGGCTGTTCCTGGACTCGGTGCAGGGCAGGTTGATGGGCAAAATCCTGCACCTGCCGCGCAACCGGGGCGACGGCGCAGACTTCCACGCGCCCCCCTGCCCCCGATTCAAAGGTTGATTGGCTGCGCCGGCGGGGCGCAGGATTCGGGCCCGTCGGCGGATCGACAACTCGCGCCACAGCCTGCCAAGATCAACTGGGGGGCGCGGAGGACGAAAACAAACATCTTTTTAAAAAGGTACAGGATTTTGTCCATCAACGAGAAGACGCCTGCTGGTCGGCTTGCTGGTGGGGCGCGCGCATGCTGGCGACGAGAGTGGCGTCGCGGCCCCGCGCGGGGCTGACTACTCGCCGCAGCGAGAGGCTGCGTCAGGGCGTGCCTGCGGTCCATGCATTGGGCGGTGCGGGTGGCGTGGCGTTGGTCGACATCCCTACCCTCGCGCCCACCCCCATCGGAGCCCTGGTGGGCCGCATGGGGAGGGGGGTTTGAGGAGGGGATTCGGGGTACCCACCAGGACCCGACGCTCCTGGGCGACCGTCATCTGACCGAAAAGGGCTCCACGCCGACGGCGACGGCGACGGCGACAACGACGAAGATGACGACGAAGCCGCCGCCGCCGCCGACGACGACTACGACGTGGCTGAGCGCGTCGTGGTGGCCCTCGACTGCAATGCCGTCGCCTAGAAGCGGATCATGAGGAGGTAGGTCAGTGGCTCCGTCGTCGTTTAGCAAGGCCCCGGGCCCGAGAGGGTCCAAGTCGTCCCCTTCGAAGTCGTCCGGTGGTGGCGACCAGGGCTCCTCGAGTTCGTCGAAGTAGCGCGGGCCTGGCGGACCGCCCTGCGGGGGTGGTCCTTCTTGAGCGTTTGTGTCCTGCCGTCCTCAGGGAACTCAATATCCAATGTGTTCGGGGGTGGACAAATCTCCCTTTAGCTAACCTCCCTTTAGTGAAAGCAGTCTGGGACCGAAACCAACGGACCTGGACCCGCAAAAATGACGGCCGCGACGCCCTCTCGCGAACCGGAAACGGCCAATTCGCTAATCGACGTGTCAGGGTAGGAGGTCTGTCCACCCCCGATGTGTCTATTGCGTGCGAGGGGCCTTCGCACTCGTGTTGTCATTTGTATCGCGAGGCCTCCACGAGCAAGCTTCGGCTGACAACTTTTCGGTAGTTGCCTAGTTTGGGTCCCGGCTTGGCCTGGCGTGCCGCAGATTTGGCTCTGGCGCTCAATCCGGGACAGACAATCACAACCTCCACGCACTCCGTCGCTGCCCTTGGTGGTGCCCTATGGCGCCACCAAGGGCGGTGACCGCTATGATTGTGATTTGTGACTTGCGGCAGCGGTCGCCGGCCGTGGTGCCCTATGGCTGACGCCCTGGCGCCCATTGGTGCACGCACCACATAGATTGCAACATTCAGGCTGCACACGCATTTTGCGTAGAGCGCACTGTATAGATTCCATCACACATCTTGCCCCACATATGTTGCACACGATGGGCCACATAGACCGCACCATTTAGCTCGTCTCGCATCGGTAGAACCGCATGGGCTGCACCGTGTGGATTGGGCCACACGTAGAATGCACCACTGTGCTACGCACTACTTATTCGAAAGTTGCGTTCCCGCTCGGGCGCGGCGCATGTTACTATTCTACTAATCGTCGGTGGCGGAGGGGCTCGCGAGACATGTTGTGACGTAGTGAATTGAGCTGATCTGGTGTACTACTATGTCATATGTCTTTCATATTTTCCTGCTATGGTGAGAGACGCGTCCCACGCAAGTTACGCACATGGAGCCATGGACAATACAACGCCGCCGCGCACATGGCGCAGCCCCAACTGGCAGCGCGCACGCAACACTGCGAGCATGGTGCGCGGCACAGCGGCACAAAGCTGAGTTTAGAACAACAATGCCCCAGATGCGCGATTCCCTGGTCGGGCTCCTTCTGATGTTTTCAGCGTGCACGCGGGCACCTCAATGACAGAACTCTAAAGTCTCGCATGCTCAACAAACACATGTTCCATGTAAGGTCGTCATGCGCCTCCAGCTTAGCCTGGCCAACCGTGGAATCACAGACAATTGCCCAAGGGATGACGCATCGAACCTGTGAGTGGATGACTGCATTCCTGCCGTCGCCCATCCCCTCACCTTCCGTCTCTTACCCTTCCACTGCCCCCTCCTCTAGAACAACACCACTTGCACAAGCATGAATCTTTTGAAGCTTCGTGCGGGTTTCTTGGATCGGCGCTGGAGGCGCCGCCAGGGGGGTCCAGCGCAGACCAAGGAATCTACGCGGACCTCCGAAAATTCATGTTTCGGATTCGATGCTCAACCCCCCTCTCCTCCCTCCCATCCCCCCGTCCTTCATCTCATCCGTCCCTCCCCCCTCCCACTCTCCCTCCTTCTCCTGTTCCTTCCCTCCTTCCTTCCATTCCGCCCTCCTTCCCTTCCCTCTTCCCTCCCTCTCTGCTCCTCCTCCCCCTCCTCCTTCCCCTCCTTCCCCTCCCAATGCCCTCCTTTCACCTTGCCCTCACCCCTTTCTTCTCTTCTGGCCCCTCCTCCCTCCTCCTTCCCCCCTCCTCCTCCTCCTCCTCCCTCGCCTCCCTGGCCTCTCCCTACCCTCCTCCTTCACCTCCATTCCTTTTCCTTATGAATAACTCTTCCCTGCCGCACCCCGAAGCAGCTCGGAACGGCGTGCCGGGCGTTTTGCCTGATATTTTTCATCATTTATGATCCTGACTCTTAACAATTGCAAGAGCTTCACGGATGGAGGGCCGGTGGTTTTCAAAATGTGGCTTTCGCTATAGCGCCGCGCACACTCGTCACAAAAAACTGCATCGGCTTCATGAATGGAGGGCGGTTCTTTTTCAAAATGTGGTTCTCGCTTGAGCGCAGCGGGTCTCGTCTCAAAAACAGCGACAGCTTCACGGATGGAGGGCGGGTGGTTTACAACATGTGGCTTTCGCCATCGCGCTGCGCACAATCGTGTTACGAGTTGAAAGTAGTTCCATCATATTCCCATGGCTAACGTCCCAGACATGGCGTTTTGGCACGGTGTCGGACTGTCAGGGCGCAACAGTTACGTTGATTGGTTGTGCTGAAGTCCCTGTACTGGTGCTCTGGCGCGATTCAGGATTCCACAAATGATGTTCTGGTACAGCTCAGGATTTCAATTCGGTTGTTTTCAAACGGGGCATTTCCTTGAATGAAAATGAAACCTTGTATGGGGACTACACAGGGGAAGCGTGGAAGTCGTGTTTATTGCAACATCGTTGATGGGTATTTGGTTACCTTGGTTATCCCCCTCCTCCTCCTCCTTCTCCTTCTTTTCCTCCCTCCTCCTCCTCCTCCTCTTCCTCCTCCTCCTCCTCCTCCTCATCTCTCTCCCCCTTCCTCCTCTTACTCAGGTCGTGCCCTCCCTGTCCTCCTCCTTCGCCTCCTCCTCCTGCTCTTCCCTCCCCTTCCTGCTCCTCCTCCTCGTCATCCTCCTCCTCCACCTCTTGCTCCTCCTCCTCGTCCTCATCCTCGTCCTCCTCCTCGTCCTCCTCCTCATCCTCCTCGTGCCCTCCCACTTCTCGTCATCCTCCTCGTGCTCTCCTTCTGCTGTTGGGCCCCCTGCGTCGCGCCGCCAAGCGGGGAAGGCACCCGGGGCCGGACACCCTCAATCGACGCTGCAGCGGCGCCAGGTAATCTGCCTCGCGCCGTGGAAGAGGAGGAGGAGGAGGAGCAGCAGGAGGAGGATGAGGAGGATGAGGGGAAGGAGAAGGGAGGAGGATGAGGAGGAGGAGGAGGAGGAGGAGGAGGAGGAGGGAGAAGAGGAGGAGGAGGAGGAGGAGGGGGAAGAGGAGTAGAAAGAGGAGGAGGAAGAGGAGGAGGAGGAGGAGGAGGAGGAAGCAGAGGGGGAGGAGGAACAGTGGAGAGGGGAGGAGGCTTTGGAGGTTCTCGGTAATTTTCATTGATTCCCAAAATGGTGCTCCGGCGTCGCGGTGCTTTTCAGCAGCTGCGCCTCGCCGTAGGCGTTCTGGGGCTGCCCGGATCGTCTCGAACCGCCGCCAGAGACTGGAATTATGTTTGGACAGCCAGACATCCTCGCGTCACGAGAAAGAATATGGCTGACATGCTTTCAATCTTATTTTCCCGTGGTGGCGCTTGCTGGGCCCCGGGACTGTCAAACAACGACTTGGCATGCGAAATTGGCCCGGGGAGAAGGGGGTTCGGGACTTCCGGGTGTCCTCTCCGTGAAAAGAGCAAGAGGTCGGAGGTCTGGGGAGGAGGAGGGGTGCTCATTGGTCTGGGCACCAACGGCTGGGGCACCCGCCAGGCCATGCCAAGCCTCCTCGCCGGTCCTCCCCCTTGGGGACGCTCCACTTCCCTCCCTAGCAGATCCGGTCCGACCCCGTCTCCGTCTTCCTCCGTGCCCTGGTTGTCCTCCTCCTGCAGCGTGGCCACCTCGCCATCGCTCGGACGTCCACTCCCTGTGTTTTTTTCGGTTTCGAGCGTGGCCTTTTTGCCAAATGATCAAGGATGCTCCTCGATGGCCCTCGCCGAAGGAAAAATGCACACGTCCGAGCGATGCCAAGCCAAGGGGGGGCGGCCCTCGAAGTTCTAGCGCGACATCTGGTGCCGCACCGTGGGGGCGAGACCTCGCGCCTCGCTCAGCTCCAACGGTCGATCGCCGAGCCGAAGCGACGTATCCTCCTCCTGCTCCTCCTCCTCTTCCCCTTCGACCTCCTCAGAATCCTAGACCTCTCCGCCTCCATCCCTCCTGCTGCTGCTCCTCCTCGTGCTCCTCCGCGACCTCCTGCCTCCTCTTGAAATGCGTCCGTGCTCTGCGCAAGCGCGGAACGGATCCCGCTGGGTTTCGTTGGGTGGGCGGCTCGGCGAACGAATGCTGTTGCGGCAAGAGAAACAAAAACAATGTCTCAAGCCACAACTCTCCCCAAACGTCTCTGGTTCCTCCTCACTGTCTCCTCCTCCTCCTCCTCCTCCTCCTCCTCATCCTCCTTCCTGTAGTGGGCCCCGGAAACGGCAGTGCCGTTTTTTTACCGTTTCCCCCAAAAGTGTCGCTTGAAAGTAGCGGCTGGAAACGGCAACACGCTGAACTCCTCTCGGGGACCCTTGGGACCGCAAAACGACGGAAACCCCCAGCGATCGACGGGAACCGCAGTTGCGGTCCAGGACCCTTGGGGCCAAAACGAGAACATGGGAGCTCCTCAACATCACGGATCTTAATGTCGGCCATTCGAACTTCATGCTCGCCAGCCCACCTGCCCGCACGACGGGCGATAGAGCAAGAAACCTTGCCAATTCTGACTGCCTGCTCCGTGGAAAGGGTGGCACTGACCTCCAAACTTGGCGAAACGATCGACATGATCCGACCCGGGCTTGTGTAGTTGGCTGCTCCTCCCTTGAGCGACGTCGGTCCACGACGTATGGACGTTGACTTTGACCGAGGGAGGGGCGAGGTCGTCAAACGCATGGAAAACTCTAGCCCACAAGCGCGCCCTGGAGCATGAGCTGCTTTGCGCGAGTGCAGGGTCCTGCAAGCGTGCCAGGGTGGCCTTGCAGTCAATCTGATACGTGGCTTCGGACGTTCGGACACAGCCTCCAACTCCGAACGCGGGGCGGGCGTTTCGCCTGAGACGTCCTCGCCTGGAACTCAACAAACTGGCAACGACTTCACATATGGAGGGCGGGCCGTTACCAAAATGCGGCTCTTGCCTGGGCGCCGCGCGAATTCGTCTTAAAATTGAGGAGCTTCATGGAGTGGTTAATTTTCAAGCTGTGGTTCTCGCCTTTGCGCCGCGCGCGCTCGTCTTAAACAATTGCCATAATTTCGCGGGTTCCCACGGCGAGCGCAAAAGCGCTGGTGTTTGGAGTGATTCCGGGTTGTCAAATCACAACAGTTGCGTTTAATTGCGGTGTTGAAGTCGATTCAAGGTCGCAAAGACGCAACAGTCAAGTTTATCCGTGATGTTGGCGTTCCGATAATGGTGTTTTGGAACGTTTCGACATCTTCAAACGGTTGTCTCTCAATGGCGCGCTGGGGCCTGTGAGGAGGAAGCTTGGATGGCTTTACTCCGACATCGCTGATGAATCTAGGGTGTGCGCTGGTCCTGTTCTTCCTCCTCCTCCTCCTCCTCCTCCTCCTCCTCCTCCTCCTCCTCCTCCTCTTCCTTTCCCCTTCCCATTCCTTCCCCTTCCTCGTGCCCCCCCTTTTCTCCTCCTGCCTTCCGGTGACCGCAGCCGCCCCCGCCCCCCGCCCGCCCCGCCGGGCCGGCGGGGGCGCCGCCCGGGCCCGCCTCGCCCGCGCGCCTGGCGCGGAGCTCCCCGAGGCTCTCTATGGTCAGCACGATCTGGGTGCGTCCTCTGGCGCCGGGCCCGGGTCTGTGAGGACGCGGCGAGAGACTGTGCCCAATTCGAGAACGCAGCGCGTTCTCATCCGATTCCCTCGGTTCGCTGGCCTCGGGATGCTTTTCAGCGGCCGCGCCCTGTCGAGGACTGCTCTGTGTGTGGGGCGCGCGAACCACGGCCGCTGCAGGCCCAAGCTGCGGCCCGAGAGCCACGGGGGGCCCAGATCTCCGACGGTTGATTTTTTCAGCCCCTGCCGTCGTCCTTGTGTGGCTCGGTCGCGCCAAGCGCCAGCAGCGCTTCGTGTCCACCGCCATCAGTCGGCGCGGCCCCTCGGAGGCTGCATTAAGGGTCCTCCCTGATTTCGGCCTCTGGGGACCACTGTCGGGCCCCAGGGCCGAAAAGAACGCATCTGGGATGGAAAGCTGCACCCGGGGAAAGGTTGTCGGGAGCCCTGGGGCCGCGGATAAAAAAAACCCATCTCGTTGGATGTCTGGGGGGTGCGAGGAATCCCAGACAGGCGCGCGCTGTTTTCGCAGATTCCTGGAGATTTTCTGGACTCGATGCGCTCTTCCAGTAACTGCGCTCTGCCGAAGGCGTTCCCGGGGTGCTCAAGAGAGGCTGCCAAAGAGAGGAAGTACAACCAACAAATCCAACTTCCTCGCGTTGCGAAACAAACGCGATGGACGTTTTGTCACAACGTTCGGCCCTGACCGGGTCGGACCGCCAAACGTCGGCTCAGAATGAAAACGCGCTCCCCAGGGGGGGTCTTCACGTTGCGCAGAAATCACGACGTCGGATGTCTTGGAGGAGGGGAAGCGGGGGGGGGAGCTGCCCCGGAGGCCGAACGTAGCGAAAAACCGCCCGTGGTGATTCTGTGCGCAGAGCGAGGGGGTCTGGGGCTGCCGACTGAGATGAGCCTGCTTGTCTTTAGACTCCGGCAATTGTACTTGCATGGAGAGGGGGGTGGATGGATCTGAACCTGAAGCAGGCCGCAAACGACTTGCGCGTGCGGAGACCACGCGAGGCGAAAGGCACATGCACGCCATTGTTCGTCTGAAGATGGGGCGTGGAAAGGGAGGCGGGGGGGGGGGGGGGGGGCGAACGCCATGCAAGTACACTTGCCCGAACCAAACCAAAAAACAGGCGAGGAGGGGGGGGGGCGAGAACGCCATGCAAGTACACTTGCCCGAACCAAACCAAAATAACGGGCCCGAGTGCCCTCTCCGCACCGCCCCACGGCACGCCGCTTCCCCCTTCCATCCCATCGTGCGCGCCCGTCACCCCGCACAGCCGGGGCCTGCAGGACCGCGCGGGGGTCATCCCGTGGGCCCGTGCCCGCAGCACCGGGGTCTTGCCCGGCCGCCTGCCGCGGCGTTCTCGCCCAGGCAGCGCCATTTCCACCTCTTCCTCCTCCTCCTCCTCTTCCTCCTCCTCCTTCTCCTCGTTGCAGTCGTCTCCTCCTCCTCCTTCTTCTCGTCCTGGTCGTCGTCGTTGTCGTCATCAGCATCATCATCAGACTCATCAGCATCATTCATCACCATCACCATCACCATCATCATCATCATCATCATCATCATCATCAGCATCATCATATCAACCATCATCATCACCATCAACATCGATACCAATACGATCCCCATCAACAGCATCATAATCACCACCTTCACAGTCATCATCAAAACATCCTCACTGTCGTCATCACCGTCTCAACATCATCCCGTGCCATCATGATTTCATCATTTCATCAACATCATCATCACCACCATCATCATCAACATCATCACCATCCTCATCCTCACCATGATCGTCCTCATCCGCATTATAACCAACATCAATACCGTCACCATCATCATCACCACCATCACAATCACCATCATCGTCGGTATCAGCATCAGCATGAGCATGAACATGAGCATCAGCATCATCAACATCAAGAGCATCATCAACATCAACATCAACATCGTCATCATCATCATCGTCGTCGTCGTCTTCATCATCGTCATCCTCATCGCCATCACCATCGCATCCATCCTAACCAGCATAATCACCCAAACCATAAGAACCATCACCATCTCCATCACCACCATCGCCGTCGGATTCTTTACCATGGCTATCAAAACAATCACGACCAACTCGCCTGCGCAACCGAAGCTGAGATGAGGCCTCACGCACCCAGCCTGGGCGGGCGTTAGGGAGCCTTACATGAGAGCCCCCTAGCCTCGCGTGAACGCCCCGTCCACTCCGGACCATG
>CAUYUJ010016249.1:572904-582904 GCA_963575745.1 Prorocentrum cordatum | reverse complement strand
CTTAAGGAACACCGAGCCCCTCCCCAACAAATAGGGTTCCTTCTTCAGGGCCCCGACTGTATATGCCTGTGTGGACGCCGATCACCGCGCTGTTCTGGTGCAATGTCCACTCACCCTTCGAACCGTGTGCTTGCCCCGGACCCCTGCGTCAGAACATATGTTTGCGTCAGCACGCTGCGCGGCACTCGGCCGCAACCTGGTGTGGGATGTTCTACCGCCTGTAAAGGGGCTCCAGGACGCACAAATAAATACACACAAATAAAAAAAGATTCCCCGTATTTTCCCGTCTTTTCTGGGTTTCTGTCTTCCCCCCCAGTTCCCATATTTTCCCATATCTTCCTGGGGGTCGACGATTAATTGTGTCTGTGTGTTTTTTCCCCTCCTGAGCCTGGTACGACCGCTTGCTGAATAAGACACACTTTTTGAAATATCTTCCATGTCCTTGCCGACTCTGCACGGACGTTGTGTTATAGTCGGGGCGTTGACCTGAGGAATCCTAAATAAGGAACGAGGCCCCCTTTTTCCATAAGTTGAACCTCGATTTCCTATCGAAGACCTATGGGAAACCCGAGGCAAGCTGCGAAACAATTAAGGAACGCGGAGCCCCTCCCCAACGAAAAGGGTTCCTTCCTCGGGGCCCCGACTGTATGGGTTTGGCATGTGAAATTGGCACACCTGGCACACCGATGGCACATCTGATGGCCCCAGCCGGAGCTGGTTCGCTGCCTGCTCGTCGGGCTGACCTTCGGCTGTGATGGCTTTGCAATCACTTCTGCTGCACGTCATCATCCTGTACTGAACCTGGCCGTCCTCTCCGAGGGCCTGTTCCATGCTGGAAGAGGTCCATTTCGTATCGATCAAGCCCATCCTGGCTCCATCGGTCGCTAGTTTGTCCATCAGCAGGGGCATCGCTGTATTACGAAATATCTAGCTGGAATACATTCGAGGAGTGTCGTTCAAGCGGGACAAGCGTTTGCCGAAGAGACCGCTGAACGGGCTGCCGAAGAAGCCGCCAGCGACGGGGAAAGGGGTTGCCCAACACGTCATCCATGCGGACGAAATCGCTGCCGAACATGCTGTACCCCCCGGTCTGGCTACACCTGCAAGCTCGCCACCTCCCCGAGTTGATCAGGGGCAGTCGTTGACTCCGTCGTGCTGCACTGGCCACCCACGCAGACCGTAGAAGGCCAGAAAACGTTGTCGCCCGTGGAATTTGACTCGACAATCCTCTAGCCGTGCTTGCCGTGCAATGCAGATCGAGAAGGTGTGCGACTTCAATCGTGCATGGCGCTCGCACGATCTACGCGAAGCACGAGCACCGGCAGTAGACCCTGAGTCGAGCTGTGCGCCACGGCGCAATGTATATCCGCCACCGCGCCTGGCATGCGGTAGGTGCGCCTCAAGTCTTTGTCTGGTACTATCGGTTGTTCATGTTTTCAAATGCTTCCGACAATGCATCCGCGAGCTGCCCATTGCCCGCGACTTCAACCCCAATAACATATGCTTTCCAGCACCAGGTCTGGGCGTGTTTGTGTTTGGGCCTCGGAGGAGTCGCAGCCAGATCACTTCACGGTGCCCCGAGGCGCACAAATGCCTCGACCAAGACTGGCCCAAGAGGGAGTCACGACGGCCTACGGTCTGCTTCCGATGGTTTCATTCGTTTCTCCGAGACCACCATCCGAGACCCAGAGACTGCCCAAAGGCCCCGCTAAACGCACAAAAGACAACCCAATACGATTTCGATGTCTCAAACAAACCTGCCGAAGGCTGAAAGGATCTGAGAGGAGCCTTCCCACGACGCCGCGGGGATACAACTATATTTGTGGCTTGAGATCTTGATGATTTCTGCACCGTCTTCATCGAGGGCTCGAGATGGTTTCCAGCTGGCCTCTGGGCAGCCCCCGGGGCGCTCCAGAGGACGCTGCAGCAACCGAGGAGGCCCCCCCCAAGCAGGATGGCAGGGACAGCCCAAGACCAGCAACCAGGCAACCCAAGAGGGCCCCTGTGAGCCCTCCCCGAGTGGCCAACGCGACCCCGCGGGCGGCCCCAGGAGAGCCCACGGGGCCCCCGAGAGGCCGCCAGAGAGCTGCGGGCGCCGCCTTCGGGCCGCGCGGCTGGGCCGG
Source organism: Prorocentrum cordatum (assembly GCA_963575745.1). Lineage (NCBI taxonomy): Eukaryota > Dinophyceae > Prorocentrales > Prorocentraceae > Prorocentrum > Prorocentrum cordatum. The sequence goes on along the minus strand of CAUYUJ010016249.1, from coordinate 580,781 downwards.
CCCCGGGGCCGCCGAGCACACCCCGCCGCGCCCGCGGCCCGACGGAGCGGCGCGAGGGCGGGGCACGCCGCAGAGGCCGGGCGTGGCGCGGGCGCGCCGACGACGGCCGCGCGCCGTGCCACGGCCGTGCCGCGCGCGGGGGGGCCGGGCGCGGCGGCCGCGCGCTCCGCGAGCGCTGCCCTCGCGCCCAGGCTCGCCCCACGCACTGGTCGCTCGGGCAGCGCAGCAGCTGGGCCGGGCGCCGAGAGAGCGGGGCCCTCCGCAGCGCCGGGGCGTGGCGCGGGCGCGCCGGCGACGGCCGCACAGGGGCCGCGGCCGTGCCGCGCCTGGGGCTGGTCGCCGTGGCTCTGTGCTCGGAGCGCCGCGCTCGCTGTACAGGAGGAGTGCTCAAGAGCAGTCGGGGAATTTCTAGGGACGATGTTCCGCATGCTCTTTTTGACTTTTCGCGTTGCTTGGCTTCGGGCGATTTGGAGCGTTTCTTCCCACATCGGCCTGTGGGAGGACATGCCCGACCTAACGCTCGCGCCCAGGCTCGCCCCATCCAGTGTCTGTTGTGGCCAGCCAGGCCCCTCGGAAGCGGGGGCTCCCGGGCTCAGCGCGGCGGCGCGTGCCTCCTCGCCGAGCCGAGCCCGAAGCGGAGGCAGGGCACTGGCGCTTCAGGCGGGGCAGCACACTCCAACTGTGAATGGGGGCCAGGGACACACAGATAAACACACGCAGCAAATCCCAGGATCCCCCACATGTTCCTACATTTTCTGGGCTTGCGTCTCCCCCCCCCATTCCCATAGTTCCCCATCGTTTCCTTGGTGTCGACGATGAACTGTGTCTGTGTTTTTGTTCCTAAAACAAGGCTAGGATCGGGATAAATCGCCCCAGAGCGTTCCCGAGCGCTCTCAGAGCGTTCCGGAAAGCTCTGGAACGGCCGCGGTGCCCAATACATCCTCCAAACCCGCCGATTCTCAGAGATTTCGGGTCATCCCGATCCGATGTTGTCCCGATCTTCGCGTCGTTTTGGCGTCTCCCCCCCTTCCCATAGTTTCCCATCGTTTCCTTGGGGTCGACGATGAACTGTGTCTGTGTTTTTGTCGGGGATGGACAAACCCCCCTTTAGTAAAACGTGGTTCAGTGAAAACGACCTGAGGCCCAAACCTGGCGGGCGCAAGCCTTGAAAAAAACGGCCACGGCGCCCTCTCGAGAACCGAAGGTGGACAATTCACTAATCGACGTGTCACTGTTGGGGGTTCTTGAATAACTACAGGGTCCTCATCTGTATGGCGATCGGAATTGGCACTGAATTGGCAGGCGGCCGCTCGAATGGCAAAGCGGCGGTCGCTGGAGCACAGCGAGGAAGCGGCAATGGAGTCGAACACACCAGTGAGCTCCATGAGGCCGAGAAGAACAATTGCAGGAAGAGAGCAATCGCGCCGCCGCCAGCTAGCCGAATGGCTTGAGCCAAAATGGCTACGGAATCGACGTGTCACTGTTGGGGGTTCTGTCCACCCCCGATTTTCTTCCCCTTCCCGAAACTCGGCGGGCGCCCGGCACGGACGTCCTGTCCCGGGTTGGCCGGCTGCCCGCGCCGGGCAAGGGCGCCGGGCGGGGCGCCAGGGAGCCCAGGAGGAAGAGAGAGGGAGAGAAGGCGAGAGGGGGTAGGAGGAGGAGGAGGAGGAGGAGGAGGAGGAGGAGGAGGAGGAGGAGGACCAGGACCAGGAGGAGGAGAGAGGGAGAGAGAAGGCGGGCAGCGGCAACCACATTTCTCCAAGCAGGCACTCCAAGCAGGCAGGGCCGGAGGAGGAACGCGCTGGCCCTCAAGAGAGCTACCCCGATCGCGCACATCACGGGCAAGCACATCCGATCGCGCACATCACAGAGTGAGACAACACAGCAAGCCAACTCCACAAGCTTGCCAGGAGCCCAGGAGGAAAAGAGAGAGGGAGAGAGAAGCGGGCAGCGGCAACCATACAAGCCTCGGAAGAAATCAGCGAGCACATGCCACACTCATCCGTCAACGCCTCCCCCTCTGTTCAAGGTTGGCGGTGGGTCTGGTGAGATGCAGTTCGACCGCAGTCTCCCCCGCGCGTGGCAACATTGAGTTTGGGGGGGAGAGGGAGTGTTCAGTAATTGTTTCCCTCTACCGTATTTCTCCAAGCAGGCATTCCAAGCAGGCAGGGCCGGAGGAGGAACGCGCTGCCCCTCAAGAGAGCTACCCCGATCGCGCACATCACGGGCGAGCACATCCGATCGCGCACATCACAGAGTGAGACAACACAGCAAGCCAACTCCACAAGCTGCCATGCGAGCGGGGCTGGCACTGCGCCGATCGGCGTCCACCGCACGGCAGCGACAGCCTGCCATCAAGACGCATGCGCGGCAGACTTCGTATGACATGCTCGTGCCGTGGCGCGCAGGCGTTGGCTCTGTGGCACCACGCGGGTCGCTCCACCTTGAGCGCTCGCGGCTGTCCGAAAGCACCGATCCTTCGAGGTCGGCTGATTCTGGGCCACCGGCAACGTCCAAAACTTGACCCTCCGCGCTGGGGTGGCCGCCGCGTCGGCCCCGCACGAGACTGTCATGCACTCGCTTCGCGCGGGAGCGCAAGCACTGAAAGAGGCACCGCGGCAGGCGCCCAAACGCTAAGCACGACCTCCTTGCCTGCAAGGTAGCACGCACGCGAGGCGGGCCCCCCGATCGTTCAGCAATCAATCGGCGCAGACCAAAGATGCCTAGCACTGTCGATCATTCCCGCCGTCCACTTTGAGCTCGCGTTCCTTACAGTTGAAGCCACGCTGGCGTCGCATTGGAGCCCACCCTCGTCTTCATCCACGACGACGGTCATCTTCGCACTAGACGACCAAGATGACGACCACGACGACGGCGTCCACAGCAGGGGGCCAGCACGCCTCTGCGACGGGGTGTGCTCGCAGGCGATGGTCGTGGTGACGTCACCTATTCGACCCCGTGAGCTGGCGTCGGTCGCAGTCTCGCCTGGTGGGGCGGAGGGGGGGACGCGGGAAGCGACGACGCGCTGTTCCTCTCCTGCCCCGAGCGAAGATCAGGTCCACATCCGCGCCCTCGCGGTCCAGACACCCAGGGCGCGACCTCCGCGGGGCGTCCGCACGGCGCCGTCCCGTGACCAAGGGGGGCGCCTCCGAACGGTCTAGGTCGCGAGGCCGCAGACGTGGACACGTCGTCCGCCAACGGCCCTCTCCCTCCGTTCCCTCTTTCCCCCGCTTTCTCCCTCCCTCCTCCTCCTTCCCACCTGCGCACTGGCGCTGTCGCAGTCGACGATCCTCGGGGCGTGTGTCGGCCCCGACGTGTGCCTGTCCACCGCTGACCTTCGGCACGATGCAGGCGGTGTAGTTCGGGGACAAACAACGAACATATGTTAGCCAGCGTGGGCCCAACACAACGCGCTTCTAGAAATAGGTGTGGCGTTATCCGTGTGATGCGATCCGGGAGGTGTAACCTATGTAGTGCAACCTACGTGGTGCAATATATGTCGTGCGATCTATATGGTGCGGTGCATGTGGTGCAGCCAATCTATGTAGTGCAATACATGTGGTGCATTCAATGTGGTGCCATCTACGTGGTGCAATATACCTGGTGCTCTATTGTTAGGCTTGCGTGTGTATGCATATGTATACACATACATACATATATATGTATATATATATATATATATATATATATGTCTACATGTGTATGAAAAAAAATAACATGTATGCCTGGTGCAACCTATGTGGTGCAGTTCGCTTGCCGGACTTGAACTTGTCAACTCCACTGCTCGCGCAATCACCCATACCACCCACCCGCAACTTGGTTTGCAAAACCCATGCGGGAGCGATTGCGATGACCGCTAGGTGATGGCTGGTGCATCTTTGTGGCCGCGCTAGCCCGCGCATGCTCGCGCGCGCAGCGGCCAGCTAGCTTAGCACGACCGACGCGAACGCGGTGGCGCTGACCGCTCGGCATATCCCAGCGGGCACTTCAGTGCGAGTCGGCGACGTGGGCGGGCGCGGTGTCTTGGCAATGTCGACAACGGTGGACACGATGATGCTAGTAGCGATGCTGGTGGCGATGCTGACATCGACGACAGGGCAGCCAGTGACGGCGCCTATGTTGATCACGCCGACCACGATGACGGCGTCTTCGCGTCGGTGATGAAGGTTTTGGAAGGAATTCGAAATGCGCGCGCGGCAGACGCACGAGAGTGGCCCGCATGGTATTATTTGGCACGGGTCGTGCCAACCCAGCACGCGCGCAAGGGCGTTCGAAAGATTTCGACATGCGCGCGCGAAGCCCGTTTGGTAGCATGTTATGAACATGTTGAACACATTGTTGTTTTCTTGACAATTCGCAAGGACGCGCGCACGGTTATGTTGACAATCCGCGTTGCGAAACGATTTTTTAAACTGTTTTTTGGACACTCGATTTTGAAATCCTTCTGAAACAGGAATTCTTTGAAGAATTTCGGCATGCGCGCGGCGACGCGCGCGTGCGCACGTCGCCCCGTTTTCGCTAAGGATTCTTGAACACTCATGCTTTTTGATAAACGAGTGCGCGCATAATATTGTTTGGCATGGGAACCAAGGGGGGCCGATACTGGCCTGGCTGGGATAGTATGAATTCACAGGTGGGATGGACATTGGGTCAGGAAGTTCCTGGGGAATCGATAAGCCCGGGGGGGAGAATGGTAGGACCTATCTCCTTTTGAGAACGGAGAATCTATGTGGGCGGCGACGGGGTAGTGACGGCGGCAACATAGCCGCCAGACCGCCACCCAGGCCCAGGCGACTGGCGGCGACGAGGCGGCGACGGGGCGGCGGCGGCGGCAACATAGCCGCCAGACCGCCACCCAGGCCCAGACGACGGGCGGCGACGAGGCGGCGGGGCAACGACGGCAGCAACATTGCCACCAAACCGCCACCCAGGCCCAGACGACGGGCGGCGACGAGGCGGCGACGGGGCAGCGACGGCGGCAACTTAGCCGCCAAACCGCCACCCAGGCCCAGTTCCTCAGAAGAGAAATACGAAACCCTAAATTCAAGCACTGTTTGGTGACATGTCTTGTAGGTCGGCGCTGGACCTCCCTCCCTGGCGCGCGGAACGCGCCAAGTGCGGCGCTAGAGGCGCCGCCAAGGGAGCCCAGCGCCGATCCGAGAAATTCGCGCGGACCTCCGAGGAGGCGACGGAGGAGGATAAGGCGGAGGAGAAGGGCGAAGTTGAGGAGGAAGACGACGGGATCAACGCCTAACCGTTCGGGTGGTTGCTCGGTTTCCCTTTCTTCGGCTCGCAAGCTTCGTCTCCGAAGCCTCTCCGATCGAGTCTGAGCGCTTGGGAAACTGTCAATCGAGAAGAGAAGCGCGAGCAGCCCTGCAGGAGACGGCGGCAACGACGACGATGACGAGCACGAGGGCGAGGACGAGGGTGACGAGGCGTCGCTTCGGAGATGTTGGCGCGTCTCTGCCTGTCGCGGCCTGTCACGGCGTGCCGCGGCACGAAGCACTGCCCATGATGGGCCCGAGGAGGTTTCCCGGGGGGCCCGGTTCGAGCGGACTCCGGGTTCGACGGGGTGAGGGGGTGAGCAACGGGGGGGATGGGGGGGAAAGGAAGAGGAGAAAGAGGAGGAGGAGGAGGAGGAAGAGGAGGGGCAGGAGGAGGAGGAGGAGGAGGAGGAGGAGGAGGAGGAGGAGGAGGAGGAGGAGGAGGAGGAGGAGGAGGAGGAGGGGGAGCGGGACGTCTGGCTCTGCCATGGAAGCGAGGCCCACGGGGGGACGGGACAACGAGAGAAAAAAGGAAACGGGGGGTGGGCGAGGAAAGGGAGGAGGTGGCGGAGAAGGGGCTGGAGCGTAAAAGGGGGCATGTGAGGATGATGGGGGCCAGGCGGAAAGCAAGGAGCGAACGCCATGAGCGTGCCATATGGGTGAGAATCGAAAGGAGGGGGAGAGAAGGCGGATGAGGACGAATCTTATCAGCATGGGGAAAATGAACGGATCATGGGGGGGCCCGGTGGAAGGCGGAAGAGGACGACCGAACGCAGGGGCGGGTGCAGATGGAGCACGAGGATGAGGAGGATGCCGAGGGGAAGCCGAAAAGAACAATAGGCAGGCAGCGCTGGGAGGGGGCGGCGATGAGCAAGTGGGAGCCGACGCTGAAGGAGAAACGGAGGAAGGAGAGGAGGAACGGCACTGCTAATATTGAAAGCCCCCAGGATGATGAGGGGGGTACGGGGGTGAGGGGGTGGAAGAAAAGGAGGAGGAGGAGGAAGTATGAGGCCAGCTGCGCTGTCGCCCAAAATGTCGCCCATGGACCCGAGGAGCTCCTCGAAATCGGCGGGGGCGGCGCCGCCTGGCGGCGCAACAGAACCGCGCGAGGCCAGGACTGCCTGGCTTCTTTTGGGGAGAGGATGGGAGGAGGGAGGGGGAAGGGGAAGTGGAAAGACGAATGCCAAGGAGTAGGCGGAGGAGAAATTAGGAGGGGCTGTTATGAGTAAGATCAGCAGGCAATGATTGGGAAGGAGAAGTAGCGGTTGAAGTAGCAGTAGCAGTAGCAATCGTTGTAGTAGCAGTCTGAATCGTAGAAGTAGAAGTAATAGTGGTGGTAGCAGTAGTAGTATTAGGTAGGTAGGTAGGTAGGTAGGTACGTAAGTAGGTAGGTAGGTAGGTAGGTAGGTCGGTCGGTCGGTCGGTCGGTCGGTCGGTCGGTCGGTCGGTCGGTCGGTCGGTCGGTCGGTCGGTCGGTAGTAGTAGTAGTAGTAGTAGTAGAAGAAGTAGTAGTAGTAGTAGCAGTAGTTGTAGTAGAAGAAGAAGAAGTAGTAGTAGTAGTAGTAGTAGTAGTAGTGGTGGTGGTGGTGGTGGTGGTGGTGGTGGTGGTAGTAGTAGTAGTAATAGTAGTAGTAGTCGTAGTCGTAGTAGTAGTAGTAGTAGTAGTAGTAGTAGTAGTAGTAGTAGTAGTAGTAGTAGCAGTAGTAGTAGTAGTAGCATTCGTTGTAGTAGTAATAGTAGTAGTAGTAGTAGTAGTAGTAGTAGTAGTAGTAGTAGTAGTGGTAGTAGTAGTAGTGGTAGTAGTAGGAGTAGTGGGGTCACCCGTCGTCTATGGTCGGCCTGTTTATGGCTGGTAGTTTGGTTGGGTTTCTATACAGGTGTACGAAAACCCGATATAAACTACGCGTCCTTCACACTTGACTTATGGCCGGCACGCTGCCAGGAATCCTAAAGAATTCTCGAGGAGTCCTCAGGAATTTCCCAGGAAACCTAAGGAATTTCCCCGGAATCCCAAGGAATTCTCCAAGTATCCGGAGGAAGTCCTGCGGGATCCCGAGGAATTCAGCCGGAATTCTAAGGGATACCTGAGGGGTCCTGACGGATTCTCTAGGAATCCTAAGGACATTTCTTGGGGTCCTAAGGAATTCTTCAAGAATCCAAAGGAAGCGTGCAGGAAACCAAAGGATTTTTCCTGGAAGCCTTCAGGAATCCAAAGGAATCCTAGGGAATCCTGAAGGAATCTTAAAGAAATCCTTAGGAATCCTTGCGGAATCCAAAGGAAACCTTAAGGAAACCTATGGAATTCTCAGGAATCTTAAAGAAGTCTCCAGGAATCCACCACGAATTCTTCCGCCAAGGGATCCCTAGGAATTCTTCAGGAATCCCGAGGAATTCAGCAGGAATCCTAAGGAATCTCAGAGGAATCCGAAGGAATCTCTGAGGAATCCTAAGGAATCTCTGAAGAATCCAAAGGAATTTGCCCGGAATTCTTAGGGGGGCCCCAGAAATCTGCCGACGAATCCGAAGGAATCCTTGAGATTCCATCAGGAATTCTCAAGGAATCCGGAGGAATTCGCAAGGATTCCTTATGAATTCTCCAAGAAGCCTAAGGAA
>CAUYUJ010016249.1:560404-567904 GCA_963575745.1 Prorocentrum cordatum | reverse complement strand
AAGAAAAACAAACACTGACGCAGGAAGACACTGATCACAGAGACAACGCATGCTGAGACAGGCAAGGGAGCGAATGGACGGGGGAGGCAGACCCAAACACTGAGACAGACCGAAACACTGAGACTGGCACCGCAGCGCCGACGTAAGATACGCTTCCGCCCCAGGCCTCCTGCGAACGTGGCCGAAATTCTGGCCACAAAGCGGCGCCGAGGGGAGGAGGGAAGGAGAGAGGGGAAAAGGAAGAACAACAAGAACGGTTAGCTACTCCGCCTCACGGGGCCTCCCGCGCGCGAGCGCGAGGGAGGACAGCGCCTTGGGATGGCCCTGCCTGGCCTCCCTCCCGAAAGCGGGGAACGCCTCCTGCCATTCGGACGGGGTCCAAGACCCGTGTCGCGCATTGCCGCGCGCGCGGTAGAGTGCGAAGGCGGCGATGGCACGCAAAACCGCGAATGCTGCCCGCGCCTCCGCCGCTGGGAGCGCTGCCGCAAGAGCCGCCAGGTGTGGGGGCTACTCCCAAAAAGTCCTCCAAACTCTGAGGCCGTGGAGGCGTGGTGAGACCAAGGTGGCGCCGGCACGGCTGGTGGAAACACCCACAGCCAGCGTGATGTTCGATGCTGTCTTCTCCCCGGTGGGCAGCCCAGGACGCATCGACATTGCCACCACCCTGGCAACCCTACGCCCTGGAAGTGTGGGCAGACACCACCAGCCCAGCTTGCGAGGAAGGTGATTGAAAGCAGCCCCGTCTGGACGAGCACGTAGAAGTTTCGGAGCTCTGCCAGCCAACATGATCGAGCCCAGACGCCGAGGGGAGATAGAGGGAGGGAGAACCAGGAGGGCGTTTGCACTCGGCCTTGAGCGTCGCCTCGGCACGCGCCAACTGGATCAGAGCAAAAACTCCCCAACCAAACTCTGCAAGCCTGGGCGCACGGCCGGCCAGCTGCTGCAGCTACCGCCTGCTGGAGCCGAGCGGCACGCTCCTGCACCCGTAGACCGCCGTGTTGACGATTTTCGAACTGGCAAACTCGTGCTTTGGCTGCTGTGCACCGCGCTCGGATGTCTGGAAGTTCGACTGGGAACCCAATGTCCCGGGGCCTGCGCAAGCAATTGGGAAACGTCCATCCTCGAGGGCCTCGAACAAGAGCTGCGCAGACCTGGGCCTCATGGTCTTCGCGGGTGTCTGGCAGAGCGCCCAGCTGGCCGACGAACACGACGGCGCTCGCCGCGAAAACTTGGTAAGCGCGGAGCGAGCTGCACAGACCCGCCGCGGGCGCGCCCCAGAGCCTGGCGCGGCCCAGACACTTCTGGAGTGGAGCCGCCCATGACTTGTCCTCGCGGCCAGGGCCGAGGGGCTGAAACCCAAATATTTCGCCCAGAGCCGGATGTCCACTCCGGCCCAGGTTGGGGGCGCTCTGGTACGCTGCCTGCGGACTTCGTCGTTGTCGTGCGCAAGAAGTGGGGCAACAACTGCCTTCGCGAAGTTCACTGCCAAGTAGGATATCCGCGCGTAGTCATCGAACATCGCCGTCAACGCCGTGACGCTCGCGAGGGACGAGGCGAGGACCATTGCCAGGTCGTCTGCGAACGCCCTAATGCACGCCCTCGGGAATGCTCGCTGCAGGCGTCGAAGTAAGACGTCTGACGCTACCGTGAAGAGGGGCGGGGACAACGAGCAACCCTGACGTATGCCCCGTGTCGAGGAGCAGCCGCCATGCCCCGAGCCTCCAACAACCATGTGGCACCCGTTGGCCTGGTGCAGTACCCACGCGAAGCGGAGCAGCCACGGCGGCCAGCCAAGCGCCTCGAAGAGTCGGTGCAACAAATCGTGCCCTACCGAAGGGAACGCCGCCACGAAATCGAAAAGCACGGTGGCCGAGCCCCCCTCCGCCGACAACGCGCCCCTAGCCATGGCCTCGTCGATGCCCACGATACTTGCCAGCATAGACCAGCCAGACATGAGCCCTCTCTACGACGCGGAAACCCTAGGGCCCACCCGCGGTTCGATAAGGAAACGCACCGAACTGGCAAGAAGGCGGTTGTCAGAGTTAGTCACGAGCGGCTTGACGGCCTCCGCAGCATAGTCTTCACTGCCATTCGTGCGAATGCCAGTCGGACGCTTGGGCAGAACAAACAACAAGCTCAAATTTGAGCTCGCCGTATTCTTCCAGCGTCGCCTCGGGCCCGCCGTCTGCAGTCATAGCTTCGAATGCGTCGAAAAGGGCGTTCACGGCAAGGTGTTCAATACGACGCCATGCAGAAAATAGTATTCCATCCGGCCCAAGCGACGAATTGTTTGAACTCCGAATGGCGCGGCGCACGCGTCGTCGACGAAGCCGGAGCGCGCGGTCTGGGAATGGCGTGGCGCTGGCGAGCAGCACGTTGTCCATTTCCTCCGCGAGCCACCTGTCCAGCAAGGCCTCGTCCACGCCGCGAGCCCGGAATACCTCACGCCAGTGGTAACCAAGAGCACTGGCCATGCCGTCGACATCGGAACGAATTTCTCCGCGAGCGTTCAAGACTGCCGAAATCGACCCAGAGCGCCCAGTAACTAAGCGGTACAACAAACGCGTCCCTCGTTGCCGTCGTCTCTGAGCACCCTCCAGATCATCGCCCTGCAGGTCCTCGTGTGCTCGGCCGAGTTCGTCCAGAGCATGTTCACGCGCAAGGTCGACTGCATGTTCGCGGACACGGCGAAACTTCACTGTGAAATTTCCTGCAACATCGTACGGGTTGGAGACGTGCTCGGCCAAGGAAGGGTATTGATGAAGACACGCAGACACCTCCCCAAGCATCAATTTTCCGGAGGCCCTCAAAAATTGCATGGTCACCCCCAATCGGTCCAAAACATGTCTGCATGTATGCGTGTCTGTATCTATGTATGCATGTATGTATGTACGTATGTATGTATGTATGTATGTACGTACGTATGTATGTATGTATGTATGTATGTATGTGTATATGTATGTATGTATATATATATATATATATATCGCCCTCGGCACGCACCATGCGCCCCCCTTTGTGCATTTAAGCCATCAGTGCGTACATGACTCCCATATGCTCGCACCCAGTTGTGAGGACTATTGTTTGCAAAGTTTTTCGGCCCAAGTTCGGAGCGAGACTCGCCCCTTGCAGTGCTCAGCAGCCTCCATATCCAACATAACACCAAAGCAAGTTCCAGTCACAAACTGAGCTTGACAATAAACTACTACTCAATCCCTTCCGTCTACTACACATACCCCAGTATTGCACAACCCCCGTCTCCAACATAACACCCAATACTCAAAAGGCTCCCTCCCCAAGATGACCTCTACAAAAGCAAACTACTCAGCCCCCCCCCGTCTACAACACAACACCCAAGACTCAACAACTTCCGTCTCCGAACCCCTCCGTCTACAGCACACCACCCAGTACTCAACTGCCTCCGTCTCCGACGCAACACCAAATATTCAGCAGGCTACGGTCCCTCCCCAATATGAACTTGAAAATGACCTTCTACTCAATCCCCTCCATCTCCAATGCACCAGCCAGTGTTCATTGACCTCCGTCTTCAACGCAACACCCAATACTCCAAAGGCCCCCTCCCCAAGCTGAACTTGACATAACCTTCTACTCAACCGCCTCCGTCTACAACACAACGCCCATTAATCAACGGCCTCCGTCTCCAACACAAAACCCAAGACTCGACAGGCCCCCTCCCCAAACTGCCCTTGAAATAACCATCTGCTCGACCCCCTCCATCGACAACACATACTCCAGGACTAATCAGTTTCGTTTCCAACACAGCACCCACTTCTCAACAGGCTCCGCCCCCCAAACAGAACTTGCAAATCACCTTGTACTCTAGCCTCTGTCTCCAACACAACTCCTGGTGCCCTTTGACCTCCTGCTCCAGCACAACACCCAAGAGTCAACAGGCGTCCGCCCCAAATTGAACTTGAAAATCACCTTCTGTTCTACCTCCTCGGTCTACGACAGCGTTCCCAGTACTCAACAGCCTCCGTCTCCAACAAAACACCCAAGACTCAATAATAATAAGCTCCCTCCCCAAGCCGAACTTGAAAATAACCTTCTAGTCACCCCCCATCCGTGTACAGCACAACACCCAGTACTCAACCGCCTTCGTCTTCCACGCAACATCCACTACTCCACAGGCTCCCTCCCCAAGCTGAACTTGAACATAATCTTCTACTCAACCGCCTCCGTCTACAACACGACGCCCAGTAATCAACGGCCTCCGTCTCCAACACAACGCCCAAGACTCGACAGGCCCCCTCCCCAAACTGCCCTTGAAATAACCTTCTACTCGACCCCCTCCGTCTACAACACATACTCCAGGACTAATCAGTTTCGTTTCCAACACAGCAAGGCTCCCTCCCCAAACAGAACTTGCAAATCACCTTGTACTCTAGTCTCTCTGTCTCCAACACAACTCCTGGTGCTCTCTGTCTACAGCTCACACTCCAGTACTGGCCAGCCTTCGTCTCCAGCACACGACCCGACCCACTCCGAAAAACCTCCGCCTCCACGGGCGGCGCACGCATCTGAACCGCCCCTTTTTCTCCTGCCATCTTCCAAGAGGAAGAGGGGTTTCATGGGGCGTGCGGAGACCCACACATGGATGTGTATTCATACACCTGTGGACACACCAGAGTTGGCTCGAGTAGGAAACTTGTCTAACATAGGGATCGCACGTTAGACCATGCAGACGATCCGGCTGTCTACTTTGCTCTACCTTCGTGTGTGTGTGTGTGCAAAGTGCTCGACTCGACCCTCCTCCACCGTCAGCCCAACTCTGGTCGTCTGTCTCTCTCGCTCTCTCTCTCTATTGCTGTTTTGTTCTCCCTCCCTCTCTCTCCGCTGTACCTTGCCCCATCACTCCCTACGTAATCAACTCTTCCTCGCGTAATTCCATCATTATGTGTCAGTGAGAAACCTGTCGTCCTCAGGCCGTATCGGCGCGAGGCGAATATTCATCCACAACAGCAACCTGGGTGATCAATCTTCGGGGATCTCGGCAAGCTGTGGATATGGGAATATATGCCCCCCCGGGACCCCAATACATCAATACCAACCGCCTGCCGAGGTCCCCGAAAATTGACCCCCAAGGTGGGAGTATGGACAAACCCCAGACTCGATATCAGGCCCTGGGCTCTTACCCTACAAATGAAACCAGGTGGGCCACGCGCAACGCGTTCGCCGTAGCACATAATACCATGCAAACCTCAGACCACATCTGGGTCTACGCTGTGCACATGCTCGTATCAAACAACCCTTGATCTAAAACAGCAAATTGCAAGTACCATACGGGCTGCACGAACTCGCACATGCCGGAATCAAACTAAACTCACAAGGTGCTTCACATAGATCCGGCAACACACTATCTCCAAACCGCACGTACGTATGTGCATCGGACAATAGAAAGAGCCCGATCGACCTCTCCACTCGGACTCGGTCGCACTCAAGTCCGCGGCGCACTCCCAGTCGAGCTGAGGCACCCGGAAAGTCGCGTTGGCCTGGGGGGAAGAGGCCCGACCCGCCAGATTCCTGATCCTCGCGGCCGTTGTAGCGGCCGATGGCTTCCAAAGAAGCCTTTGGGTGCCACAAGTGCGCGTCAGGAGTTCTAGGAGGAGATGCGGGAGGAGGAGGAGGAACCACGGATGGAAGTGAGGAGGAGACACCAAACCTTCCTATCAGGGAGGCAATGCAGGCAATAGTAACTTGTAGTCCTCGTCCTGGCCATCCTCTCCTTCGTTCTCCTTCGATTCCTCCTTCACGGCTGCCGCGTCTCCGCCGCCGCTGTATCTTAGCCGCATCTCGCCACATCGTCGTCGTCGTCGTTCTCATCGTCCGCCACTTCGTGCTCACCGCATCTCGCCTCCGCCACCTCATCGTCGTCGTCGTCGTCGTCGTCGTCGTCGTCGTCGTCCCCACCGTCGTCATCGGCGTCGTCGTCGTCGTCGACGTCGTCGTGGTCGTCGTCGTCGTCTTCGTCTTCGTCGTCGTCGTCTTCGTCTTCGTCGTCGTCGCCAGCCTCGCCGCCGCCGCCGTCGTCGTCCTTTTCCTCCACCTGGCTATTGTCGTCATCCTCGCCCCCTCCTTCTGAATGAGGTACGGCCTGCTGCTCGAGCTTCTAACGCTGTTCGTTCTCTTTTTGTTCCCCCCCCTGCTCCGCTCCCTCTCTCCCTCCCTCCCTCCCTCCCTCCCTCCCTCCCTCCCTCCCTCCCTCCCCTCCTCCTCCTCCTCCTCATCATCATCCTGCTCCTCCCCCTCCTCGCTCTCCTCCTCCCCCTCGTCGGAGGCGGCCGACGCAGCCGCTCTGCACAACACAACAAGGGGGAGCTCGCCGAGGTGCACGGCCTGAGCGCAGCCCTCGGGCCGGACGTCGGCTGCGTGGCGCTCGCAGGCGGGGGTGCGGAGCTCCGCCCCGGGCTGTGGCTCGCCGTGCCGGTGCCGGCCGCTGAGCGTCGCCCTCTGCGGCTCCGCGCGGCTCCGACGCGCCCGCAGAGGGCGTCGCATGCGCCTTCCCGGGGGGGCCCAGCAAGCTGCGGCTGGGGGTGTCCGGCGAGGCCCTTCGGAACGGGGCGCTCCTGGGTCGAGCGCTTCCAGCTGCCACGCGGGTGCTCGGGGAGGGCGGCGACTTCATGTGCTCCGACGTGTTGGGCCTCTGCGGCACCTGCGGCATGGAGGGCTCGGACGACGTGGACCACTTCGTGGCAGACTGTCCTGGGCAGCTCCACACTGGTGGGCTCCCTCCGTCCCCAACGGAAGGCTGCGAGGGGGTGGACCTCCTGGAGTCCGTCGACCGGGAGGCCGGCTCCGACGAGGCCTCGCTGGGGGATCCTGGCCATCCGCTCGACCCTCGTGGAGATGACCCTGCCGCTGCGGATGGCTACGCCAAGCTCCAGGCCTCCTCGCCGCAGGAGGGCCCACGGGCCCACGGGGCCCCCGTGGTCGGGCGGGGGGCGACCTGCGACACCGACGGCACAGAATACGTCCCCGGACCCCTCTCGGGGCCCAAGCGCACACCAGGTTTCCGAGCTGCGCCCAGCCGCGGCCACGAGGGCCCCCGCCGCTGGCCAACTACTGCTGCAAAAAGAAACAAAAAACAACTGCATAAACATAAACTTTTGGCGCTGCGCGCGGATTTCTTGGATCCGCGCTGGGCCCCCCCCCGGGCGCGCGCTCCGCGCGCCAGGGGCGGCGCCGGAGGCGCCGCCAGAGGGCCCCACAGCGCGGATCCCAGAAACCCGCGCGGAGCGCCAACAGTTCATGCGTGTGGTGCTTTTTCTTCTTCTTCTTCGATCTCTGAGCGGGAATTGCAGCGACGAGGAGGGGGCATTGCAGCGAAGGGCATGGGTTGGGAATCCTGACGGCGGCGCGGCCGCTCCACCCGTCGGCCCCCTCTGCCGACAGTGCACCGACCACGGCGCGGCCAGAACACCCCTCAGTCGCTCCCTGTTGGAGCCGCGCTGGTGCTGCCTGGAAGAGGAGGAGGAGGAG
>CAUYUJ010016249.1:540402-560304 GCA_963575745.1 Prorocentrum cordatum | reverse complement strand
TCCTCCTCCTCCTCCTCCTCCTCCTCCTCCCTTCGACGCCCCCGAACGCCAAGCAGAGCAGCGGTCCCGCAGGAGGTCTCCAGGACTCGAGCCCGCGCCGTCGAGGAGCACCAGGTGCAGGGGGCTCGCCTCCCCGGTGTGTGTGTGTGTGTGCCCAGATTCCGTGTTCGGAGGGAGAAAGGGCATTCTTTGTTTATGTATGTATGTGTATGTGTATATATATATATATATAGATATATAGATACAAGACTCCGGCAAATTTACTTGCATGGACGGAGGGGTGCTTGAACCTGAGGCCAGACGCAACAAAAACGACTTGCACGTGCGGAAGCCACGCAATTCGGAAGGCACTTGCACGCCAGTGTTCGTCTGAGGAGGGACGAGGGGGGGGGGGGGGGGCGAACGCCATGGAAGTAAACTTCCCCGAGTCAAGAAAACAACTGGCTCAAGCGAAACTGCAGGCCTCGAAGGAAGCGTGAATTTGGGCTGGCGCTTCAGTATCTATACTCAGAGGAGAAGGGTACCCATACCTCTACCCTTCCCTAGCTTTCCCTTCTTTGGGCCACCTGGGAGGCCCTCGCCGCCACCGCTGGATTCGCCTCGACATCCTGGTCAGAACGCACCCCGGGAGAGGTCCAGGAGGGCAATGGTATTGGCACCTCTTGGCTTCTTCCCCATCTACGCGTAGACACTATACACAAATGTCCCTGTGCACCCTCCCTGAATCCCCCGATGTGCACTCCGCTGCTGAGTTCTCCATGGCGCCTCGTGTTTTCCGTTCACAGATTTGAAGCTCAGTTCCAAAAATCCGTTCGGGCACCAGTTCGGACGATGCCCGCCCGACGCCGCCGCCTGCCGCCCGCCCCGCCCACCTCTCCAAGACACAACCCGATACATTAGGGGCCCGACCGCAAGAAACCCAACACTGAGACACCAGGACATCCATGGATTTCTGGTGTGGGAACGTCACGCTTTCCAAAGCAAAACCATCGAAACCCAAGAACAACAAAGTACCTTGGAGGCAAGCAGGGTGTTTCTTGGCATGTGCCCCCAGGGTACACTACAACCTCCGTCTCTAACATCTAACACGCAACCCAATGCTCCACAACCTCCGTTACGAACGCACAACCCAGTACTTCACGGCCTCCGTCTCAGGAGTTGAACTCCAAACCTTGAAGCCGCCGGCCCCGGTGGGGCCGCCGCCCGCCATGCGCCCCGCCCGCCTCTCCAGCACCACGCCCTCGATGCTCCACAGCCTCCGCCTCGAGCACACAACCAAACACTCCACAGCCTCCGTCTCCAACACGCCACCCAGTACTCCACAGCTCCGGCCCCCAAAACAGGACTCAACGCTCCGCTGCCTCCGTCTCCAAGATGGCTCCCTTAGGAGATATATGTTCAAAACCAGCGGACCGCCCGCTGCCCGTCACAGCCGCCCGCCCCGCCCACCTCTCCAACACCACGCACTATACTCTAGAGCCCCGGGCCCCAACGCGCAACCCAGTACTCGACAGCGCACGTCTCCAACACACAGACCAATACATCACAGCCTCGGTCTCCAACACACGGCCTGGTACGTCAAGACGGCTTCCTTCGGAATTGTACTCAAAAGCTGGTCCCGCCTGCCGCTCGCCGCCGCCCGCCGCCCAACGCACTCAACAACACCCACCACGTAATACTCAACGCCTTCGCTGTCCGACACACCGCCCACCCCTCAACATCATCCGCGACAATCTCAACACCAACGCGACTTCCGTGAACCCCCTTGGATATTCCAAGACAAAAAAAGGCTCACGGTGGCTGCACTTTCGTGCGAGAGAGCGCGCCCGTGGCACACTCCCAAAGAGGACCCCCCTTAGCTACCCCCCCCCCTTCCCCTTGGACCTCCCCTGCGGAAGCTCCCCCCTCTTTTTTCTCGTCCATCGGAAGCTACCCCCCCCCTCTCCTTTCGCGCTCCGGAAGCTATTCCCCCCGCCTCCCTGTCCAAAGAGGGGGGGGGGCTCAGCTGTCTCCCCCGTCCCCCTTGGACCTCCCCTGCCCGAAGCCCCACCCCTCCTTGTTTTCTGCCTCGCGGAAGCTACCCGCCCCCTCCCCCGCCTTTCGCGTTCAGGAAGCTCCCGCCCCTCCCCCCGTCCCTTTCCAAAGGGGGCGGGCTTAGATACCCCTCCCCCTTCGAACCCCCCTGCTGGAAGCCCCCCCCCGCCTCTCCCTCTTTTGGGCTAAGGGGGGGGAAGGCTGGAAGCCCCCCCCCCCCCCCCCCCTCATTTAGCTAAAGGAAGGGGCGCCGAAAACCGAAGGGCCACCGAAAACCGAAAGGGTGCGAAAACCAGGAGGGCGCCGAAAACCGAAGGAACGCCAACAACCAGAGTGCCGCCAAACACCAAAAGGGCACCGAACACCAAAACGGCGCAGAAAACCAACGGGGCGCCGACAACCAAATAGCACCGAAAACCAAAACGGCGCCGAAAACCAAAGGAGCGCCGAAAACCAAAGGGGCGCCGAAAACTACAAACGCGCCGAGAACCAAAGGAACTCCGAAAACCGAAGAGGTGCCGAAAAACAAAGGGCACCGAAAACCAAAGGGGTGCCGAAAGCTAAAGGAACGCCGAAAGCCAAAAAGGCGCCGAAAAAAACAAAGGCGCGCCGGTAACCAACAGGGCGCCAAAAACAGAAGGGACACCGAAAACAACAGAAGCTCCGAAGACGGACGGGGCGCCGGAAACCAAAAGGGCGCCGACAACCAAACGGGAACCGAAAACCAGAAAGCGCCGAAAACCTAACAAACGCCGAAAACCGACGAGGTGCCGAAAACCAGCGGGCGTCGAAAACCAAAGGGGCGCCGAAAGCCAAAGGAGCGCCGACAACCAAAAGCGCGCCGAAAAAACAAAGGGGCGCCGATAATCAAAAGGGCGCCAAAAACAAACGAACACCGAAAACAACAGAAGCTCCGAAGACGGACAGGGCATCGAAAACCACAAGTGCGCCGACAACCAAACGGGAGCCGAAAACCAGAAAGCGCCGAAAACCTAACGAACGCCGAACACCGAAGAAGCGCCGAAAACTAAAGAAGGCTCCGAAAACCAGCGGGCGCCGAAAACTCAAGAGGCGCCGAAAACCAAAGGAGCGCCGACAACCAATGGGGGAGACGAAAACCAAAGAGGCGCCGAAAACAAAAGAAACTCCGAAGACGGACAGGGCGCCGGAAACCAACAAGGCGCCGAAATACAAAAGACGCGACGATAATCAAAAGGACGTCCGAAACCAAGCGCCAAAAAGCAAAGGCGCGCCGAAAGCCGAAGGGCGCCCAAAACCTAAGGGGCGCCGAAAACCAAAGAGCGCCGAAACTAAAAGGGCGCCGAAAATCAAAGGGCGCCGAAAATCAAAAGGGCGCCGGAAACCAAGAGGGCGCCCGGAACTTAAGACGGAACCGAAACCCAACGGTGCGCTGAAAACGAAAGAGTGCACGGAAAACCAAAAGGGGCGTCGAAAACTAAAAGGGCGCCCAAAACCACATGAGCGCCGAAAACCAAAGGAGCGTCGAAAACCAAAGGAGCGCCGAAAACCAAAGGGGCGCCAAAGCCCAAGGGTCGCCGAAAACCAAAAATGCGCCGAAAACCAAAGAGACGCAGAAAACCACAAGCACGCCGAAAACCAACGGGGCGCCAAAAACCAAATAAGAAAAGTAGCTTCGAAGCCCTCCCTTCCAGCCACGGCCATCCATCTAGCTTGGGAAGCCCCCCCCTTCGGAAAGGGGAGGCCGGGCTTACACCGGGCCCCGCAAAGGAGGGGAGGGGGTAGCTGCCAAGCCCCCCCCTGTAGTCAGGGACCCGCCAGCTACAAAATCCAAACAGAAGGGAGGGGGGGGTAGCTTCGGAAGCCCCCCTCCCCTTTGGAAAGGGGGGCCAGGGCTTACCCAGAGCTCCGACAAGGGGGGAGGGGGGGTACGTAGTTTCGAGAGAACGCGTTCCACGGGAGCTTGCCTGGGGAACATTCGGCGGCGCGTTTCGAGCCAGGGGGTGGGCCCCCCCCCCAACACTCGGCGCCGTCGATCAAGGGGGGGCGGGGTTCAAAACCCCCCCTTCGGCGCCGGCGCCAGCGCTGGCGGCCGCCAGCAGCGCCCACGGCGGGGACGCAGCGACGATGACCAGAGGCAGCCCAGGGAGGGGGGGAGAGGGGTTTGAAACCCTTCCCCCCCCCCTTTGGCGCCAGCGGGGGGGGGGGGTTCAACCCCCACCCCCCACACGTGCCGGCGTCGGCGCTGGCGGCCACCAGCAGCGCCTGCGCTGGCGCTGGCGACGGCGGGGACGCAGCGACACTTACCACCACTACCACCACCACCACCATTACCACCACCACCACACCGCCTCAACCACCACCACCACCACCAACACCACACAACCACCACCACCACAGCCACCACCACCACCACAACCACCACAACCACCACCACAACTCACCATCGCCACCACCACCACCACCACAACGAGCCACCACCACTACCACCACCACCACCACCACAACAACCTACCACACCACCACCAACCGCGCAACCACACCCCACCAGCAGAACAACCCCCGCCATCACCACAAACACCACACCACCACACCACCACCACCACCACAACAAAATCCACAAACCACCGCCGCCATCACAACCCCCACCACCACCACAAACCACCACCCCACCACCACCACACCACAGCCACCACCACCACAACTCACCATCACCACCACCACCACTACAAAAACCCACCACCACTACCACCACCACCACCACAACCTACCAACAACACCACCACCACCGTCACAATCACCACCACTACCAGCAGCACAACCCACAACCACCACAAACCACCACACCACACACCACCACCACCACCCCCACCCCCACCACCACCACCACCACCACCACCACCACCACCACCACCACCACCACCTCCACAAACCACCGCCACAAACCACAACCCCACCACCACCACTACCACAACCATCACCACACCACTACCAAACCACCACCACCACTACAACCCACCACCGCCACAACCACCACCACGAACCACCACCACACCACCACCAAGCCACCACCACCACCACCAACACCCACCGCCACAACCACCTCCACCACAACAAACCACCACACCACCACCACCACCACCACAACCACCACCATCGCCACAACCACCACCACCACAACCCACCACCACCACCACCACCGTCGTCCCCGTCGACGCTCCCCGCCACCGCCTTCTGCCGCCGCAGCCGCCGGCGCCGGCCCAGAAATGGAAGTCGTCGTCCCCGCCGCCGTCGCCGCCGCCGACGCAAGTGCTGGCCCGAGGAGAGGTGCAGCAGGGAACGGGGGGGGTTCGAACCCTCCCCCCATCCGTCACGGGGGGGGGGTTCGAACCCCTTCCCCCCCCATCCAGGGGGGGGCGGGTCCGGTTTCACCCCCCCTCGCCCTTCAAGCGACCACAGTTTCTTAGTTTGTTTCCAAGCCCACCCCCTTTTAGCGAGAGCCCCCCCAGCTAAACAAATGCCTACAAAAGGGGAGAGGGGGGAGCTTCGGAAGGGGGAGAGCTTGAAGCGGGGGCTCCCCTTGTAATGAGAAGTGTGCCACGAGCGCGCTCTTTCATACTTCCGCGTGTATACATATATGTGTACCTTATATGTGTTTGAGTGGCACGTGCGTGCCCAGGCTCATACAATACAAGAAGCACTGGAGGGTCACTCATGGGGTTGTCACAGCTTGCGGTTAGCCGAGTTCTTCAGAAGCAGACCTGTGGGCATGAAAAACGCCCACGCTTAGAAGTTGTATGGCTACACTGGGAGCCAACGACAAGCTACAGGTTTTCTAACGAACTTGTGCAACCTTCCTGACCTTCATGGTGTAGTTGGGCATGTTTTGTAACACTTTCGGCAGAACTACACAGGAGACGAATTAAACGACAATGATGCTCTCACGAGTATGCTGCAAATCATTGAACCCACTGTGGCTTCAAAGGCTTCATGTCGCCCTCTGTACTTCTGGAGGTCTCCCAAGGTTTCCAGGGATCTCCTGAGACCTCTGCCGCCTAACCTCACGTTTCGCGCACGACACGCTCGGCGAGGTCATCTGCGAGCCCTCGCGGGGCCCCCTGAGCCAGGCTGGACCGCGAAAGGCGACCTTTGCGCTCCTGCGTGTGACCTACCTGGATGTGGGGGAACGATTAGGGGAGGGGGGCCAGCTCAGGGGGGAAGCATCGACCCAGAATCGGCGAGACATCGCCGATGCGTCGGCGATAAGCTCCCGATCGCGACTCCGCACGTTCCTGGACGGGGTGGGCTATCAGGCCACTATCGGCGATCAATGGGCGATCCGGGGTCGATGCGTCCCCCATTGAGCCTATTCCCTATTCCCCCCTAGCCGAAGCCCTTCATAAACCCTTCATAAACCATCCGAAAACTCTTCATAAAACCCTTAATCTACCCTTCATAAGCCCTTCACTGCCCCCAAAACAGCCGAAACCTTCATAAACCCTCCGAAAACCCTTCGGGAAGGGTTCCAGGAAGGTTTTCGGTGGGTTTCGGGAGGGTGTTCGAAGGGTCTTCGATGTTTCGGGGGAAACCAGTCCCTAGCGAACCCTGGGCTCTCTAACCCTAACGTCGTCCTTGACCGGAAAAACTGGAAGCGCGCATGGTCGGATGCACGCGCGGAACGTCCGCGCGCCGGACGCGACCGCAGAAGCCTGGCGCCCCTGGCCACCTCGAGGGGTCGAGCGCTCGAAAGAACGTCTGGCCACGCGTGGCGGAGTTCGGAAACCCGTGAACCCACAAAACGTTTCCCTCTCCTGGGAGGCTTTTTTGTCTTTTGTTTGTCTTGCCTCCGACGTTCGCCGCCCTCCGCCGCCCGCCGGAGGAGGCCGCCTCGCGTTGCCTCCACCGACCTTCCGCCGTCCACCGCGGCGGAGGAGAGGCCCTTCCTGCCTCGACCCTCGAAGGCAAAGGCCCTCTCTGGAGCGCCTCTCGCGTGTGCGCCCCGCTCTCGCCCAGGCCGGCCGCGTCGTCTGTCTCCAGCTTCCGGGCAGGATCCTCGCCAAGAGTGAAGGAGCAGCAGCAAGCTGCGTAGACGTACACTTTTCGGAGCTCCGCGCGGATCTCTGGCATCGGCGCTGGGTCCTCCTGGCGGCGCCTCTGGCGCCGCCCCTGGCGCCTGGCGCGCTCCGCCAGTGAGGGGGGCCTGGGAACTTTGATTAATGCCTCGCCCAAGAACAACAAGCCGAGCAATTAGGGGGCCACATGCGAACCCTACCCCTACCCCCCACGAAGTGAACCCCACCCTCCCCCTCAGGCATCCTGGGGGGTAGGGGTAGGGTTCGCATCTGGCCCCCTAGCAATGCCGTGCGCCGCCTCTGACAAGCGCTGCCTCACCCAATTACCAATTTGCCCACAGAACAGCCCGCAGCACCAGGGCCAGTCGAGGAGCACTGCAGCGGCACAAGCACAAACTTTCGGAGGTACGCGCGGAGCTCCGAGAGTTCATGTGTATTCGGGTTTCATCCTTCGAATCCCGTCGGGAGCCTGGGAGCCTTGACCCTCTTCCTCCTCCTCCTCCTCCTCCTGCTCCTCCTTCTCCTCCTGCTCCTCCTCCGCCACCTCCGCCACCTCCTCCTTCTTCTCCTCCTCCTCCTCCTCCTGCTCCTCCTCCTCCTGCTCCTCCTCCTCCTCCTCCTCCTCCTCCTCCCGCGCGCTGGCCGCCCCACGCCCCCCTGCCGCTCCCGGGGCACGTCGGAGAGCCGCCGGCCCGGCTCGAAGTGCAGCTGCATGCGGAGCTCTCCGACCTCCGCCCCGCACC
Organism: Prorocentrum cordatum; assembly: GCA_963575745.1. Lineage (NCBI taxonomy): Eukaryota > Dinophyceae > Prorocentrales > Prorocentraceae > Prorocentrum > Prorocentrum cordatum. The sequence goes on along the minus strand of CAUYUJ010016249.1, from coordinate 552,476 downwards.
GAAAGGCTGAGGTGGGGCGTGTCCTCCCACAGGCTGAGCTTGGACGAACAATTACCCCGGTGCGACCCTACCTAGGAGTTGGAGCCCCTAGGAAAGCAGCCTTAGTAGCAACGGTGAGTCTAAGCTGAAGCTAAGCTGAAGCTGGGATGAAGCAAACCGAAGCTAAGATGAAATAAGCTAAGCTAAGATGAGATAAGCAACGCGAAGCTAAGGGAACGTCACTGGGGGAACCGCGGGGCGGATACTGGGGGAACCGCCCGGGGCGAGTTCCACTGCCCAGCCCCTTTAAGCTTACAAAGTAAGAACCCTTCTAGGCAGAGCCTAGGTAGGGAATAACACATAGTCAACAAGTAATGGAACAGGTCTTCAAAATACTCGGAGAAGATCGTCCCCACACTATATTTTTTGGCTATGTTTGAACAATCCTCCTGCGGAAGGACAGGCCCGGCTTCGCGCCAGGCACGTGTCGCGTCCCCCGAGGTCTGGGCGTTGCAATTTTTCCCGAGCGGGCGTTTCCGCCCGCTTTCGGGGCCCTGGGCCCTCACACATCGATGCGGCGGCACGAGAAGCAACAGAAAGATGGGGTTTAGGGCTGCGGTCGTGATCTTCCGGGATGCTGCAGTGTTTTGCGCAACTTCGGATCTCAGGGTCGCCGTCGTCGTCGTCATAGCCGTCGTCGCCGTCGTCGCCGCCGTCGTCGCCGTCATCGACGTCGTCGTCGACGTCGACGTCGACGTCGCCGTCCCTGGACAGCCTCGCGTCGCGGAGAGATCACGGCAAGCGGTGTTTGGTGAAAGCGGAAGCGCCAGTGCCACTCGCAAGGTAAAAGCTGTCCAGCGAGTGTGGCCGAAGTAACGCACATGGATGCGCGCTCGCCGAGAAAAGCATCGGCGCCACGACGGGCAGAAGCGGAGGCGGAGGAGAACGAGCGCCGAAGGAGCGGTAATCAGGGCATGGCGTGGCACAGCACAGATCAACACGGAGCATGGCGCCAGCAGCCGGCGCACGTGCCACGGGAAACGTGCCGGGCCCCGAGACCGTCAAAGCCGAGCTGCTCAGCATGGCTGGGCACGGGAAGCGGTCCAGGCCTTTGGGGGGCCAGGTTGCGCAATCACGGCGTCGGATGCACGGGTCGTCGTCGTCGACGCCGGTCGTGCTAGGATCGATGCTCACATATGTCCGACGCTTTTCTGCCCTGTGGGGGATCTGGGGGGTCTCCCGTCGCCTCTCGCCGTCTCCCTCGTCGCCCCAGGCAATCAAAGTCTCGCCGTACCGCCTCAACATGCACCGCAGGAAGGGTCCCGCGGTCTTCGTGGTCATCGTCTTCGTTTCCGTTGTCGTCGCTCTCGTCGTTGCCGTCGTTGCCCCCAACGTCGTTACCGTCGTGACCGTCGTCGCCGCCGCCACCACCGTCGTCGTCGTCGTCGTCGTCGTTGTCTTCGGCATCGGCCTTGCCGTCGTCCGTGTCATCCTCGTCAGCGTCGCCATGATTTTCGTATTCGTCATCTTCGTCATCGCCGTCGCCGTTTACCTCGTCGTCGTCGTCATCGTCGTTTCCGTCGTCGTCGTCGTCGCTGTCATCGTATCACTCATCATCATAATAATCATCATCATCATCAGCAGCAGCATCATCATCATCATCATCGTCGTCATCATCATCATCACCACCACCATCATCATTCTCATCAGCATCAGCATCAGCATCAGCATCATCATCATAAGCAGCGTCAGCGTCAGCGTCAGCATCAACATCAGCATCAGCAGCATCAGTTCAACATCAGCATCAGCATGATGATCAACATCAACATCAACATCGGCATCATCATCGTCATGGTCGCCCTCCTCGTCGCTGCCGTCGTGGTCGTCGCAGTCGTCGCCGCCAGCGTCGTCGCCGTCGCCAGCGTCGCGGGAGGCGCCCCGGCGTGAGCAGATCTCTCCCTGGCGAGCCCCTTGATCGGGCAGCGGGGAGGCGGGAGGGGACGAAGCGAGGGGGAGAAGACGGGAAGGGCTTCGAACTTCGGACTCGGTCTGCCCAGCTCGAAGCGAGCAGCGCCCAGAGAAAACGCCACAAGGAAAAAGAAGGCATGGCGGCGTGGCGGAACGAGGAGGAGGAGGAGGAGGAGGAGGAGGAGGAGGTCGACTAGGACACGGGTGATGGCGCAGTGGACGAGGGCGAGGGGGACGAGGAGGAGACGGAGGAGGAGGAGGAGGAGGAGGAGGAGGAGGAGGAGGAGGAGGAGCTGGCCAGGTCGACCGAGTCAACCGGCCCCGCCCATACCCACCCTCCACCCCACGACATCGAAGCAGGATGTTGGGGCCGACGTGCCTTCCCACCCAGCGAAGGGAAGGCACTCGCGCGCGGTCCCGCCTCCGACGACTTGGCGAGAACACCGGCCGCGCGCCGGCTGGACCGAAGCACTCAGAAAACCTTTTGCGCGGCGTCTCAGCGAGAGCACTGTCCCGCCCCTTCGCGCGCGGACAAACGTCCGATGAGTGGCGAGGACCGCGCGTACGCCGCGCCGGAGCACCAGCGTCGTTTTCGCACGAGGTGTGCGCGGCACTGTGGCAATCAAAGCACTTCGCCTGATCGCTCACGGCTCGGCGGCCGCTTTCGGACGACAGCTATGGGGCAGTGTGCGCACACACACAGAACTGTAGAGATACGTATATAGATATATGTACAGTTGCGAACAACAGATCAACCATGTACATCTAGCTATAGCAGGTGCGTGTGTATGAACATATCGATAAAAGTAATGACGAGGTGGATGGGGACGCACAGGACAGGGGCGGAATAGGGGGAGACTGGGGAGTAGGCAGAGAAAGAGGAGCATGAGCACTGGAAAGGGAGAGTAGGTAGGCGGAGAGGGGGGAAGGGGAAGCGGAGGACGCACAGGAAGATGACAACGAGGAGAAGAGACGTGAGAACAACGAGGGCGGGGGGGGGGCGGGGACGGGGCGGAGGAGCCTGATCGCGAGGACAACAACTATTGAGTCTCGTGGCAGGGGTAAGGAGGACGCCGAGGACGCCGCGGGCGCGCGGCGGCGCGGCTCCCCACGCCCTCGCCCTGGCGCGCAGCCCAGGCGCGCGGCCGAGCCCGAGCCCGAGCCGCTCGGGCCTCCGCGGCCGTCGGCCGCGGCCGCCGCTCGGGCCTCCGCGGCCGCCGGCCTCGAGCCTGCGCCGTCGGCCGCCGCCGCGCCGCCGCGCCGCCCCCTAAGGCCGCGCGGGCCGCGCTGGCCGCGCAGAGGCCGCGCTGGAGGCCCCGGCGCCGGGCGCGCTGCCGAGCCCCGCGGCGCTCCGCCGCGGCCTCGGCGGCGCAGAGGCCGCCGCCGAGAGCCCGCCCTCTCCGCCCAGCGGCGCCCCGCGGCGGCAGAGGCCGCGCCTCTGCTGAGCGGCGCGGCGGGCGCTCTCCGGCCACGGCCGGGGGCTCCGCCGCGGTCGGCGCGGGCAGTCTGCGCGGGCCCCTCCTCGCGTCGGCCTCCGCCTCCGCCTCCTCCTCCTCCTCCTCCTCCTCCGCCTCCTCCCGCCTCCTCCTCCTCCTCCTCCGCCTCCTCCTCCTCCTCCTTCTTTCTCCTCCTTCTTCTTCTTCCTCCGCCTCCTCCTCGCCTTCTCCTCTGCCTCCTCTTCTCCTCCTCTCCTCCTCCTCCTCCGTATCCTCTCCTTCTCTGCCCCTTCCTCCTCCTCCTCCTCCTCCTCCTCTTCCTCCTTCCTCCTCCTCCTCCTCCTCCTCCTCCTCCTCCTCCTCCTCCCTCCTCCTCCTACTCTGCCGTCGTCCGCCGCGTCCTGGAGCGGGGGGGGGCGCCCTCGGCCTTGTCCACGGCTGACACGCCGCCGCGTTCCGCCTGCTCTCCCCGTGCGCCCACTGCAGACCCCGCTCGCTGCCGCACGACACCCAGCGCAGGCCGAGCAGGCGCTGCTCTTGTGCCAGCTGCTCTGGCAGCTGCGCTCCCCGCTGGCCGCGCCGCGGCGCGCTGGTCGCCCAGCCTGCTGGCCAGCCCCTGCCAGCACTGCGGCCGCGCCCTCCTTGCCCCATGAGGTCGCCGCCGAGGTGGAGCTCGTGGTCGACGGTGTCGCCGCTGCTGCGCTGGTTTCTTCAGTCTCATCCGACACCCCCGCCCTGAGGCCACGGGACGCAGTGGCACCGCGGCACTGCTGCCGCGCCCAACGGCGGCTCGTGCACCGCAGCCGGCCCGAGCGCGGGCGCGGTGCAGCAGCCACTCGGGCCGAGCGGCTCGAGCTTGGGCGCGGTGGAGAGTAAACGACGAGGACGAAACGAAGGACGAGGGGGACGAGAAAGAGGAGGAGGTGGAGGAGGATGAGGAGGTCGAGGAAGAATAGAAGGATGACTTGGACGAAGAAGATCCGCAATAACAGCTGAGAGGGTGTTCCCCCCCCCCCCCCCGGAGCGGCCATGAACGCGGGCCCGTGTTGGCAGCTGTTGCCCGTGAGGTCGACATCCCAGGAGCACGAACCCGACCACATGGATTGGGCGACGGGCCCCTGGGCGACGCCGGCACTGTCGTAATCGCAGCCGCCGCCGCTGCCGCCGCCATCGTCGTTTTCGTCGTCGTCGTCCTCCTCGTCGTCGTGGTCGACAACGTCGTCGACGTCGTCGTCACCGTCGTCGTGGCCGCCGTCGTGGTGGTCGTCGTCGTACCCCTCCTGCTCCCCAGCTGGAGACCTCTGGAGACGTTCGGAAACATCTGGAGGCTCTGGGATGCGCCACGCATACACACAGAGCGCATACGCCTACACGCGGGAAAACAAAAAGGTCACACACACACACTCAAACACACACTCACACACACATGCACACACCTTACACCAGGCACCACACACACCACACACATGCATACACACCACACACCATGTAAACACGCACAGGCGCGCATGTTCTTGCGTCGCGGACGGGCGCGCCGCGACTCGGCGGATTCGGGTTGACGGCAGCGTATGCTGGACAAGCCGCGCGCCCCGCACATGCAGACACACACACACACACACAAGGACACACACACAGACACACGCACACACTCACACGCACACACACAGACGCACACACACACACACACACGTACACACAACCCACACATCACACACACGCACTTTTGAGTCGGCGGCGCACAGGGTTCCCAAGCGCGGGCAGCAAACTGAAGCGCTAATTGCGATCGAGCATCGTCGAAGGCACAGTGCAAAAAGCGTCGGACACCGAAGAGTGCAACAATGGGTAGTGCGAGAGAGGAGCTGTAAATCCATACGAACCGTGCAACGGCCGGAAAATCGAGGAGGCTACTCAACTCGAAGTCAACTGAAGCGCAAACAGTCGCGCACACACACACACACACACTCACACACACACACATTTTCACACACACACGCACGGCGACCCCCTGGCGAGGAGCGGGGGGCTCGCATCACAGGTAGCCGCGCGGTGCAAGGACTCGCGGAGTAGGGCATCCGCGAGGGGAACGAAGCTTATTCTTTTCGGCCCGCCAAAGAAGCGACACCATAATAGCGATCGACAGCCTAATCACGGGCCTCGTCAGTGTTGCTTGCGCCTCACAATGTTGGTGAACCAACACCAGTCTGCTCAGATAGCGGCGAACGAGATCCCGTCCCAGGCGTGCGTGAAAAGGCGCGTCAAACGCTGTGGGGACGGCGCGTGTGCAGCGAAGCGACCGGAGCTAGAGCAACCACGACGCTCACTCTTTTGATCCAGCGGCCGAGTGACGCCACTGCTCCGCGGCCTGAGGCGGGGCACGCTTCGCGTCGGTTCTACCTGACCGACAGCGAGACACACTCACACGCTCGACATAACACAACACAACACAACACCACACCACAACACAACACACAACACCAGAACGCAACACAACGCAACACAACACATCAACACAACACAACACAACACAACACGACACGACACGACACGACACGACACGACACGGCACGGCACGGCACGGCACGGCACAGCACGACACGACACGACACGACACAACACGACACGACATACACACACACGCGCGCACGGGGTCGGGAGCTCTGGTCGTGCTTTCCCCACCACGCCAGATGCCTGAGCATGCACATGCGCACGGCGAGCCCCGGCTGCCAGCTGCTGCCACCGACGGTGTGTGCTTCGGGCCCCTCTGCCGCCGAGCGGGCCGCCCGCCCTGGCGGCGCGGCAGCCTGCCGGCGGCAGGGGCCCCTGCGGTGCAGCAGGGTCGGCCCCGCCGCCGCGGGCCCGTTAGATCCCCGAGAGGTTCTGCCAGGGCCTGCTCGTTTAGATATCGGCAGGCAGGCTTGCTTGCATGGCGCTCGCCCCTCCCATCCCCCTCGGCTACTGCAGGAGTGACCCTGGGTAAGAGTGACCTTTGGTGCGCGGCTTTTGGGGGGCCGCGGGGGGACCAAACTCAGGCGCGCAAAACGCTAGTGTCGCATCGCAATCGGGGATCGGGGGACCCCACTGTGCCCGCACCAAAGGTCACTCCGGCGAAAGGTCACTCTTACGAATATGCCGGCGTGCAGGTGCCTTTCGACTTGCGTGGTTCCCGCACGTGCAAGTCGTTTGCGGCTTACTTCACGTTAACCCCCCCCCGTACATGCAAGTAAGCTTGCCGGAATCTACAAGACAGGCTGCCAGAAAGGTGCAGTCTTTGAGCCTCTGGGTCCTTTTCCTGATACTTTTTCTTCTGATCTGAACGGCAGGGAGGGTCAAGTGGAGATGAGGGGCCGTCGTGTTTTTTGTTGTCTGGGGCAGCAAAGAACGGACCGGGGTCGCAGGGCTGAGGGGAGAAGAGAGGATGCTAAACGGGGCAGCGAGCTGTGGATGCCACCCTCCCCGTTTCAAGCGTGCAGGGGTCGCCGAATCCTCGAGGGCACTGGCTGCACGCGCGCCGGTAGCGGACGCCGTCAGAAGGAGTGCCTCTTCTTGTCCAGCTGCCTCGCTATCCTCCCAGAATATCCCTCATCCTCCCCGCTTGCGCAAGCTTGTGCGCACATGGAAAAGGAATCTATAATGGTTCGGGATATGGTTCGGCCGAGAACTCTCACTACAAGTCAGTGCAATGAGAGCTTGCTGTTTCCTTGCGGACTTGATCAGCCCAACAAGCCCTGCCTTGGAAAGGCACCCCTCCTGGCATACGCGACACTGTAATCGTGAACATCTGAGCAGCTGCCTCACGAGACATTAACATAGCCTGTTCACAGAGACCCAGCCAAAAAAGTCCCGCCTGCGACATTGATGCTTTACAATATGGTGCAATATGCGCATGTACAAGCAACTGGGAATTGATGTCTCGCCAACGGCAATGCTTGTGACTGCCACGACAACGACACATGAAGCCCACGTGTAATGCGACCGGATGGGGTATTAACACCAGGCGGGAACGTGGATTGTGAAGCAACATAACCATCCACCTGCCGTCCCACGAATAAGCAAGGCAAGGAGGATTCAAAATTGCCAAACACAAGCGTCTGGTACTTGTGCCAATTCGTAGCAGCCAAGCAATATAGTGGAGGTTCTAGGACAGCTGCCCCGCGCCTGCTTTGCTTGCACTCTGGTCGGCTCGGCCCTCAAATCCAGGTTTGCGCAACTCCACGTTGTGCACTTTGCCCGCCAGCTGTGCACGCCGCCGCCTGCCTCGCCAAAACTTAGTGCAAGCCCCACAGTCCAGTGCAGCTGTACACTGTTTTTCTACCATCCAGAGAGCTCCCAGTGGCAGGGGGGGAGGCAACGACGACGAAGAACGACACGACGGGGCCGACACGTCCGTCCTCGACGTTTTCGCGTCGCACGGGGAAGCCATGCCTCGTCGACGCGGGCAGCGGACCTGCGCTCTTCGCCCAACTTGGGCTCGCACGCCCCTCTAGGGACGCACTCTCTTCGCAGCCAGCGCTCAGCCCCGCCAGCGGCGCGAATCGAGGAAATGCACCTCGCATGGTCCTTGGCTGCCGCCAGCAGTGGCACTTCCAAATTTGCTGGCAAATGCATCAGGGCGGGCCGCGCGGGAGGAAGAAAGGAGGCGGAGGAGGAGGAGCGAGAAAGAGGATGAGCAGGAATAGCGAGAAAGAGGAGGAGGAGCAGGAGGAGGAGGAGGAGGAGCAGGAAACAGGAGGTGCGAGAGCATTGCGCAACCAGCTGGACCGGCCCGCAAGTACCTGTGCGCCTGTATGGAGGAGGAGGGGGAGGAGGAGGAGGGGGAGGAGGAGGAGGAGGAGGAGGAGGAGGAGGAGGAGAAGGGGCACGAGGAGGGACGAGGGACAGCAGGAGTCGGAGGAGTAGAGGGGATTGGAGAAAAAGGATGCGAATTAGCAACAAGGAGGTGGAGGGGAAGGCGGGGGGGGAAGGGGATGGGGAGAAGGAGAAGGGAGGAGGGAAGAGGACGACCCCGTATGCATATGTATACATCTTGTCATGCAAGAGATGGGTCATGAGGGAAGCGGGTTCTGGACCCCTGGGCATTCCCCAAGGCCAGCGCGTTCGTCACGAGCCTCTCTTTGGCGGCCCCAAGGCCCTGTGGAGGGCCCAGGGAGTCCGGAAACGGCCACAGATCAACAAGGCCAGTCTCGCTCAGGACCCTTCTCTTTCGTGGCGAGCACCCCCATTTCCCGCTTCCCGCCACGGCGAGGATCCCCTTCCTTCTCCTCCTCTTCCCCCATCCCTGTGTTGCATCTTCGGGGGACCTTGTCTGTCCCGTCGCGCCCCCATCCGCGCCGAGTCCGTGCTGCACTCGTCGAATCCGCGACGAATCCGCGTCGAGTCCGCGTCGAATCCACGCCGAATCCGCGTTCATTCCGCATCGAACCCGCGCCGGGCACAAGAAGCGACGCAGACGTTTTGGACAGACGAGGCCCCCCGAAGATGCAACGCAACCATTCCTTTCCCTCCCTATCAAGAGCTCCTCGCTGTCACACCCCCTTAGACGTGCCAGTACACAACGGGCTGGGCGCCTCGCCCTGAGACTCTCTCGCCATTCCTGGTGGTGCAGTTTGGTATTGGCAAGCGCCGCAAGGATGGAGTGGGTGCTGTTTTTCTTGAAAAAACAGATTTCATTGTTCAAAGTTTCTTTTGAACAAAGGCGACTCCCTCCTCAGCGCCGCGAGCAGTCGTGCGAGCGTCGGCAGCTGCTTCCCTGATGGAGGGGGGGCGATGGAGCGCCGGGCGGCCTTCACACAAAGGTGGGGCTCTCGCCCCGGCGCCGCGCGCCCTCGAAGTGTGGAGGGCGGCACCTTTTGTCTTCCGAGGTGGGGCTCTCGCCGGCGCGCCGCGCACCCTCGCCGTAACATTTTTTGTTGGCAGCAGCTGGTCTCAGGGATGGAGCGCGGCTGCGTTTTCAGAGTGGGGCTCTCGCTGGCGACGTCTCCTCCTCCTCCTCCTCCTCCTCCTCCTCTTCCTCCTCCTCCTCCTCCTCCTCCTCCGCCCCCTCCTCCTCCTCCTCTCCTGGTCTCGACACCAGACATGTGAATACATGTCATAGCTGCACGGGCGGACGGTGGCTCCCTATTCTCTTGGGCCTGCCTCTTTGTCTTCGCGAATATGTAGCCCAGGGGTGGAAACCTGTGAAATGAGTTGCAGAGGTGGGCGTGGCCCTTGGCAAAGGGGATCTCTCGGGACACCTCGCTGAGCTGTACGACCATACCTTCTCGAAGTCCCTGCTAGTCGCCACAAGGGTGCATGGCAGTTCTATTTCAAAACGGGACTCTCGCCTGAACATGGCAGGCTCATTGACTGGTCTTTCGAGGGGGCGCCTCCTGTATCGAAAAGGGGGGCTTCCAAGGACATGTGAGGGCGGGACCTGGGACCGGAGGGTGTACTGCAGCATCCCCGATGTATCTTTGTTTTACTCTGGTTCCTCCCCTCCACTTTCCCATCCTTCTCCTCCTCCTCCTTGCCCTCCTCCTCCTCCTCCTCCTCCTCCTCCTCTTTGCCCTCCTCCTCCTCCTCCTCCTTGCCCTCTTCCTCCTCTTCCTTTCCCTCCTCCTCTTCCCCCTCCTCCTCCTCCTCCTCCTCCTCCTCCTCCTCCTCCGCCTCCGTGCCCTCCTCCTACTTGCCCTCCTCCTCCTCCTCCTCCTCCTTCTCCTCCGCCTCCTCCTCTTCCTCCTCCTCCTCCTCCTCGTCCTCCTCCTCCTCCTCCTCCTCCTCCTCCTCCTCCTCCCCCTCCTCCGAATCCTCCTCTCCCCAGCTTCCGTGCCAACCAGCGGCACGCCTTCCCTGCCGCCTGGCGCGGGCGCGCCCCGCGACGGGCGCCGCGCGGGCGCCAGGGCGCAAAAGAGCTGGACGCCGCGGAGCCGTGCGAGACTCTCGTCCTGCCTCCCCCTTCGCCCTCCCACTCCTCCCCCTCCTCCTCCTCCTCCTCCTCCTCCTCCTCCTGCTCCTCCTCCTCCTCTCCTCCTGCTTCTCCTCCTCTCCTCCTCCTCCTCCTCCCCTCCTCCTCCTCCTCCTCCTCCCTCCTCCTCCTCCTCCTCTCCTTCTCCTCCGCCTCCTCCTCTTCCTCCTCCTCCTCCTCCTCCACCTCCTGCTCCCCCCTCGTCATCCTCGCTTCCCTGCCCCCCCCCCTGCCCCATCTGCACCTCCCCCTCTTCCCCCTCACCACCTCTTCCTGCCCCCCCCCCCCTTCTTCTGCTCCTCCCCCTACTTCTCCTGCTTCTCCTCCTCCTCCTCCTCCTCCTCCTCCTCCTCCCTCTTTCTGTTCCTTCCCTCCTGACCTTCCTTCCCCTCCAGCCCGTCCTGGCCCTTCCTCTCCCCCCTCCCATTATGATCCTCCTCCTGCTTCCCTCGTCCCCCTCCGCCTCCTCCTCCTCCTCCTCCTCCTGCTCCTCCTCGTTCTCGTCCTCGTCCTCGTCCTCGTCCTCGCCCTCGTCCTCGTCCTCGTCCTCCTCTCTCCTCCCCTCCTCCTCCTCCTCCTCCTCCTCCTCCTCCTCCTCTCTTGAACGCTGCTCCCCAGCGGGGTGCTGTTGTGATACCTACTTCTGGTCGAAGGACGGGCGCGCAGAGACACCCTCAAAACATTTGTTGCTCCATGCCGTTACCTCTCGTGTTTGAGTTGACCGGGATTGGGTGTTTGGCCCAAACAATATTCGCCACTCTGGGTTCCAAAATACCCGGCGCGAAGTGGTCCAGCCCGTGTCGCCTGAGACATCCTCGCAGTTCTGATCTCCGAGAGGCAGCGCTCGAGGTGGTCCGGCGCGCTTAGCCCGAGGCATCCTGGCAACTCTGGGCTCCGAAATGCTGCGCGAGAGGTGGTCTGGCTTGTTCCGCTTGATCCATCTTCGCAGCTCGGGGCTCCGAGATGTCGAGCGCGAAGTGGTCAAACGCGTTTCGCATGAGACTCCGGGCTCCGAGAGGGCGGAGGAAGGAGGGGCCGGACCCAAACGAATAATATGATTATACTCTTCTGTAGTGGAATTGTGCTCTGTGAGGTGTCAAAGCGCCGCCTGATATATCCTCTCAACTCTAATCTCCCGAATGCCGCGCTCGAGGTGGTCCAGCCCGTGTCGCCTGAGGCATCCTCGCAGTTCTGGCCTCCCAGATGTCAGGCGCGAGGCGGTCCAGTCCGTTTCGCTTGAGACGTCCTCGCAACTCTGGGCTTCGAGATGCCCCGCGAGAGGTGGCCCAGCGCGCTTCGCCTGAGACGTGCTCACAATACTGGGCTCCGAGATGCCGCGCGAGAGGTGGTGCGGCGCGTTTCGCTTGAGACATTCTCGCAAATCTGAGCTTAACGACGCCGCGTGCGAGGTGGTCCCGCGCGTTTCGCCTAAGACATCATCGCAATTCTGGGTTCCGAGATGCTGCGCGCGAGATGGTCCAGCTCGTTGCGCCGTGGACATCCTCGCATGTCTGGGCTTCGAGCTGCCGCGCGAAAGGTGGTCTGGCCCGTTTCGCCTGAGAGATCCTCGCAATTGTGGGTTCTGAGAAGATTTGCGCGAGGGGGTCCGGCTTGCTTCTTTTGTAATCTCCTCGCAACTCTGAGTTCTCAGAAAATGTGCGCAAGGTGGTCTGGCCTGTTTCGCTTAATATCCTCTCGCAACTCGGGGCTCCGAGATGAAGCGTGCAAGGTGGTCCAGCGCGTTTCGCCTG
>CAUYUJ010016249.1:512902-532902 GCA_963575745.1 Prorocentrum cordatum | reverse complement strand
CAAGAGTTGCCCCCGATCATGCATGGCCTCCCGGTGGACTGGACTGGTCGTCGATGTCGCTGCTGACAACACCGGCATGGGTGGAACGAGTGCAGGGCATGAGAATCCGAAATGCCGATGCCGATGCCGAACTTGACGATGATGACACGGTCTTTTCGGCATGCAGCTCCCGCCTTACGCCATCATGCGTGTGATAGCCACCACTGCGCAGTGCTCCTGGAGGAGTTCGAGTAGGAGTGGGAGGAACGTGAGCAAGATGACGCAGGGTAGTGCAGATGAAGCAGTGCAAAATGGTCCCTGGGCTATTTCTTCGAATTGCTAAGCCATGCACGTGCCAACTAATTATACAACACGTTTCATCACATGCGTACACGTGGGCATCGTGGCTGTCTTGTTCTACCAGGTGGCTGCTCATCGCCGCTGCGCATGAGCTGCACAAGGGTACTTACAGCTTAAAACAACATGCCGAAAAGAGGTGCTGCAGCGAACCTGACCAAGCTGGGGCTGAAGAAGACAATGACCGAGGACGTCTCCCACACGATCTGCGTCATCGGATCGACCCCCCCGCACTCACTCTCGACACCCTGCTGTGTGCCGCCACCCTGGTCGATCCCGCTGAGCCTCCGAGCTCGCGCGGAACCGTTCCCAAAGTGCCTGGAGATACTCCGGTCCCGAGGGCTAGATGTGCGCTCTGAGCTACACCACCCCGGCGCCGGCGTGTGCACGCCGCAGGGTCCATCGGCGCCGTCCTGCGGACGCGCCGGCCAGGTTACCTCTTCGAGGCGCAGACCGCGCCGGGGCGCAGGCAGGAAGGGTACCTTCAAGGGGCCCCAGGACACACAAATAAATACACACAAACAACAAGATTCCCCTTATATTTTCTCATACTTTTTGGGTGCTCGTCTGCCCCCCCAACTGCCCATATTCTCTGGGGAATCGACGATTCATGATGTCTGTTTTTTTTTCCCCTTCTGAACCTCTCCGAGGCGCAGACGACCGCGCCGGGGCGCAGGCAGGCAGTGGGGCACCTCGCCCCCCCCCCGCGCGGAGGCGCTGCCGCCCGCCGGGCCGAGCCGCCCGCCGGCGGAGCCGCGGCCCACCGAGGGCATTGCCCGCGCCAGCTCGGCGCCCGCGCGCAGGAGCAGCCCGGCCACGAGCACGGGCCACGAGCCCAGACCCCAGACGTCATGATGTATCACAACGTTGACCTCCGGAGCGAGGGGGCCCAGGGACACACAATACCCACTGAAATCTTCGGATTCCCCATATTATACAATATTTTCTGGAGTGTCGTCTCATCCCCCCCGCTCCCCATGTTTCCCCAGCTCTTCGTGGGAGCCGACGATTACTTGCGTCTGTGTGTCTTTTCCCCTCCCGACAAAGGCCTGGACCCCTGCCCGAGGACCGGCGCTTCGCCACGCGTCGTTTCTATTGCCGGTCCAGGGGCCCGGCGAGGGCCGCCGGAGGCCGAAGACAGCGCACAAAACCTCCCGCCGCGATGTATGACCCGAGGGGGTCTGCGTAAGATTACCAGCCTCGAACGTATCCCTATCCCTCAGATTGACACGCCAAAAGGCGATGACAATCTTAGGGGTTCGCCCTCAAAAAATTACCCTGTGACGTACCCGACCCATTTGTATCAATGGAAACGAGGAATTGGCCGAAACTTGTACGGACAATCAACTTGATGTGTAAGCTACTTGGGAGGCGTCACTGTGCTGGGCCCCGCAAACAGGCCTCGAACGTGGCGACAGTTTCACAGATCGCAGCCCCCCAGGGATGGCGAGGTCTAATTTGAATCTGCGTGTGGCGTCACTGTGCTGGGCCCCCCAGCAATCCTCGAAAGTGGCGACAATTTCACAGGTCGCAGACCCCCAGGGATGGCGAGGTCTAATTTGAATCTGCGTGTGGGTACCCACTGTGCTGGGCCCCCCAGCAGGCCTCGAAAGTGGCGACAGTTTCACTGATCGCAGCCCCCCAGGGATGGCGAGGTCCCATTTGAGTCCGCCGTGGGTACCCACTGTGCTGGGCCCCGAAAGCAGGCCTCGAAAGTGGCGACAATTTCACAGATCGCAGCCGCCCAGGGATGGCGAGGTCCCATTTGAGTCCGCCGTGGGTACCCAATGTGCTGGGCCCCCCAGCAATCCTCGAAAGTGGCGACAATTTCACAGGTCGCAGACCCCCAGGGATGGCGAGGTCTAATTTGAATCTGCGTGTGGGTACCCACTGTGCTGGGCCCCGCAAGCAGGCCTCTAAAGTGGCGACAATTTCACAGATCGCAGCCCACCAGGGATGGCGAGGTCTAATTTGAATCTGCGGTGGGTACCCACTGCGCTGGGCCCCCCAGCAGGCCTCGAAAGTGGCGACAGTTTCACAGATGGCAGCCCCCCAGGGATGGCGAGGTCTAATTTGAATCTGCCGTGGGTACCCACTGTGCTGGGCCCCGAAAGCAGGCCTCGAAAGTGGCGACAGTTTCACAGATCGCAGCCCCCCAGGGATGGCGAGGTCTCATTTGAATCTGCGGTGGGTACTGCGCTGGGGCCCCCAGCAGGCCTCGAAAGTGGCGACAGTTTCACAGATCGCAGCCCACCAGGGATGGCGAGGTCTAATTTGAATCTGCGGTGGGTACCCACTGTGCTGGGCCCCCCACCAGGCCTCGAAAGTGGCGACAGTTTCACAGATCGCAGCCCCCCAGGAATGGCGAGGTCACATTTGAGTCCGCCGTGGGTACCCACTGTGCTGGGCCCCTCAGCAGCCCTCGAAAGTGGCAACAATTTCACAGATCGCAGCCGCCCAGGGATGGCGAGGTCCCATTTGAATCCGCCGTGGGTACCCACTGTGCTGGGCCCCTCAGCAGCCCTCGAAAGTGGCGACGGTTTCACAGATCGCAGCCCCCCAGGGATGGCGAGGTCCCATTTGAGTCCGCCGTGGGTACCCACTGTGCTGGGCCCCCCAGCAGGCCTCGAAAGTGGCGACAGTTTCACTGATCGCAGCCCCCCAGGGATGGCGAGGTCCCATTTGAGTCCGCCGTGGGTACCCACTGTGCTGGCCCCCCAGCAGGCCTCGAAAGTGGACAGTTTCACAGATCGCAGCCCCCCAGGGATGGCGAGGTCCCATTTGAATCCGCCGTGGGTACCCACTGCCCCCAGCAGGTGGCGACAGTTTCACAGATCGCAGCCCCCCAGGGATGGCGAGGTCCCATTCCGACCCACTGTGCTGGGCCCCCCAGCAGGCCTCGAAAGTGGCGACAGTTTCACTGATCGCAGCCCCCCAGGGATGGCGAGGTCCCATTTGAGTCCGCCGTGGGTACCCAATGTGCTGGGCACCCCAGCAGGCCTCGAAGGTGGCGACAATTTCACAGATCGCAGCCCCCCAGGACTGGCGAGATCACATTTGAATCCGCCGTGGGTACCCACTGTGCTGGGCCCCCCAGCAGGCCTCGAAAGTGGCGACAGTTTCACTGATCGCAGCTCCCCAGGGATGGCGAGGTCCCATTTGAATCCGCCGTGGGTACCCACTGTGCTGGGCCCCGAAAGCAGGCCTCGAAAGTGGCGACAATTTCACAGATCGCAGCCGCCCAGGGATGGCGAGGTCCCATTTGAGTCCGCCGTGGGTACCCAATGTGCTGGGCCCCCCAGCAGGCCGCGAAAGTGGCGACAATTTCACAGATCGCAGCCCCCCAGTGATGGCGAGGTCCCATTTGAGTCCGCCGTGGGTACCCACTGTGCTGGGCCCCCCAGCAGGCCTCGAAAATGGCACCAGTTTCACTGATCGCAGCCCCCCAGGGATGGCGAGGTCCCATTTGAGTCCGCCGTGGGTACCCACTGTGCTGGGCCCCCCAGCAGGCCTCGAAAGTGGCGACAGTTTCACAGATCGCAGCCCCCCAGGGATGGCGAGGTCCCATTTGAGTCCGCCGTGGGTACCCAGTGTGCTGGGCCCCACAGCAGGCCGCGAAATTGGCGACAGTTTCACAGATCGCAGCCCCCCAGGGATGGCGAGGTCCCATTTGAGTCCGCCGTGGGTACCCACTGTGCTGGGCCCCCCAGCAGGCCGCGAAAGTGGCGACAGTTTCACAGATCGCAGCCCCCCAGCAGGCACGCAGCGACGAGCGAGGCGAAAGGCAGGGGGGAAGAGAGGGACGGGAAGGGGGTGGGAAGGAGACGCGCGAGCAGTGCTCTATTCAAAACGAGAACCCAACGCAGGAGGGTTGGGAATAAGGAAATCCCTAAGATTGGCATCGTGATGAGGAGGTGCCCAGCATAGGGATAGGGATATGTTCCAGGCTGGGGCTGGTAATAAGATTCCCGCCGTGATTATTTCATGACCCGAAGGGGGTCTGGGAGGAGAGCCCCCCCCCGCCCCGCTCGGCGGGCTGCCGATGCCGCCCCGCCGCCGCGGCCCCGCCCGCGGGGGCGGCCCGCCGCGCCGCGCGGCGCCGAGGCCTCCGCGGGCCCGCCGCGCGCGGCCGGGCCCGCCGGGCGCAGCCGCCCGGGGCGGCGCCCGGGCGGCGCAGCGACGGGCCGCCGCGCGCGCGGGCAGCGCCGCGGCGGCGGTCCATTGCGGGCGTCGCGCGGGCGCGAGCGCGCGGAGAGGCTGCCTGGCGCCGCTGGGGGGCGGGCCCGCGCGTGCCCCGAGGTCTGGCCCGGGTCCGCGCGGGCGGCCGAGCCCCCGCGCGGCGACGAGGAGGCGCGGGGTCCCGGAGCGCCCGCGCGGCCGCGGGGGCGCCGGCCAGGTCGGAGCCGGGGCGGCCGCGGTCTCATGAGAGCGGCGGGAGCCGGAGCGGAGCCGGATGCTGGAATACCGGTGGATGTTGGTTTTCCGGTGGATGTGGTTGAATTACCGATGGATGACAGCATCCACTGTTACATTTTACCGGTGGGTGATCAAAATGCTGCAAGTTTACCGGTGTATGAACATGTTGCACAACATCCACTGTTAAAAAGTAACGTTGGTGAGCCTCTGGGGGAGGGGGCCGGCCGCGGCCCGCCGGGTGGCGGAGCTGGCGGGCCGTGAGCGGGAGCGGCTCGGCGCTCGCGGGCGTGGCGGTCGCCTGTCCGATGCCACGTGGCCTGCGAAGCCCTGGGGGGGAGGGGGGACGCTCGTGCTCCTGTCGGGGAGGGGGCTAAGAAGAGATCCCTCTGCAAGGCACAGGCTCAATACTGGCAGCACCTTCTCTGTGAGCCACTCTGGCCCCATCCCTCCTCTTCTCTTTCCATTTCGTTTCCTTCCATATAGCTTCTCCCTGTCGCACCCCGAGGCCTGTTTTTAGGGCGGGCCGGGCGTTTCGTCTGAGACTTCCTCACCACTTGTGACCCTGAAGCTGTTTCACACATGACGGGCGGGTCGTTTTCAAAATGTGGCTCTCGCCGTAGCGCCGCGCACATTCGTTTTGAAAGCTTGCAGCTTGCAAGGGTTTCACGGATTGAGGACGGGCCGTTTTCAACATGTGGCTCTCGCTTTAGCGCCGCGTGCATTCGTCTAAACAAAAGGCAAGAGTTTCACGGATTGAGGGCGGTTCCTTTTCAAAATGTGGCTCTCGCCTGAGCGCCGCGCACATTGCTGCAACATCGAAGATTCTCACGGATTACAATGATCAGCGTACCAGAGGTGGTGTCTAGGAAAGATTCAAGGAAGTGAGGGTGCAACAGTTACGTAGGCTCGCCGTGTTGAAGTCCCAGGCATGGCGTTCTGGCGTGATTCTGGATCAAGACGCAACGCAACAGTCAGGTTGATCCGTGGCGTTGTAATCCCGAGAACAATGTTTTGGCATGCTTCAAGAACTTCAAATGGTTGTCTTCCAACGAGGCAGTTCCATTAGTGGGAATGAACCGTTGTAGGCGCCTGTTTGGAGGAAGCTTGGAGAGAGGGGTTATTACAATGTTGATGACTCTTGGGTTTACACTGGCCCTCCTCCTCCTCCTCCTCCTCGGTCTCTGATATTACCCTTCTTCCTCCTCCTCCTCGTCCTCCTTCTCCTCCTTTCCTTTTCCTTTTCCTCCTCCTCCTCCTTCTCCTCCTCCTCCTCCTCTTCGGTCTCCGTCATTACCCTTCTTCGTCCTCCTCCTCCTCCTTCTCTTCCTCCTCGCCCCCCTCATCCTTTGTCCCAATCGAAACATCTTTCTTCTCCCACTTGTCCGGCATTTCTCCTGCTCCCCGGACTCCTCCTCCGCTGTCATGCCCTTTGCCGTCCCCCTCCCCCACGTCCTCGTCGTCCTTCCCCTCCTCATACTCCTCCTGGTCGCCCTCCCCATCCTGCTGCAAATCATCCCTCCTGCCCCTCCTCGTATTCCTCCCCCTGCTCCCTCCTCCTCATCCTCCTCCTCCTCCTCCTCCTCCTCCTCCTCATCCTCGCTCTGCCTCCATCCACTCCCCTCTTCATTCCTTCCCCTCCTCCTCATCCTCGCGGGCTTCCCCTTCACCCTCCTCCTCCTCTTTTGTCCCCAGTTTCCCTTCCTCCCGCCGTGACCAAGCAAGAGAACCCACGCCACGGGACGAGTTAGGGGAACCATGATCAGCTAGCATGATTGGGAGATGCTAGCAATGGTCTCAGTCCTTCCCCTCCTTCTCCCTCCTCCTCCTCTAACCCTTCTCGGTCCCTCCCGTCTTGGCTCCCTCCACCATCCATCCGCATTCCCTCATCGCTCCCTTCCCTCCTCCTCCTCCCTTATCCTGTTTCCCTCTCACTTCTCCTCATCCTCCTTCTCATTCCTCCTCCATTCTCTTCCTCCGCCTCCTTGTCTTCCGCGCGCGATAATGGGATGAGATGGATGGGAAGATGGAGGTGGAGGGGGAGATGGAGGATAAGGACGAGGACGAGGGAGGATAAAACAGAACGCAGAGGAAGAAGGAGAAGGTGTGAGGAGGAGAAGGAGGATGAGGAGGAGGAGGAGGAAGAGGAGGAGTAGTAGTAGTAGGAGGAGGAGGAGGAGGACGAGGAGGAAGGACAAGGGAGGATGGGCATCCGAGTTACGATAGCTCAGTTTGCCGCTGTGTGATGAAAACCCAAAGCCGCCCTGAAGCGCCCTCCAAGGAAGCTCCGAGGTAACCCCAGGAAGCTACGGAGATGGCCCCAACCCTGGCCGATCGGGAGGGGCTGATTGGGCTTACCTTTCCCTTGGTGTGACTGGAACCTCTCTCCCTTTTCCCTGTGCTTGCTGATACCCCGTCGCTTCCCTTCTCACGGCAGATGACTACATCTGTGTACAGACCTTTATCTGTTACATTGTCAGGTGTGTGTGTGTGTGTGTGTGTGTGTGTACGTACGCCTGTGCATTCTATCAATAAATATGCACCTATTCAGGGGGCTCGGCCAGGAATTGGTTCTGGATGGGCTGACGGACGGGGGTCCAGCACGCTCGTGCCATCGCTCACTTGCGCTGTCCTCCGACACCTTGTCACACTAATACTGCCGCGCAAAGAAAACGATCAGGAGCCCCTTGGCCTCTTCGAGGGCTCGCCCCCCTCCACCTCGCGCGGCCGTGCCACCTTGGCCCCGCTCAAGCGCTCGTAGACCTTAACGACGAAGCTGTCGTCGCTGGACCCGAGGCCCAGCCCTTTGGCGGCCACGAACTGTTGCATCGCCTGCGCCGCCATGGGGCAGGGGGAGCCCAGACGCTTGGACTCGTCCAGGACGATGCCGAAGTCCTTCGTCCAGATGTCCACGGCCGAATGCGGCGTGGGATCGTCGTCCAGCATGTGCGGCACCCTGTTCTCGAACATGAAGGAATTGCCGGCGGCAGCAGTGATAATCTCGAAGACCTGCCTCGTGTTCAGGCCGGCCTTGGCGCTGAGGGCCATGGCCTCGGCGGCCACTGCTATGTGAGATCCGGCGAGCAGCTGATTTACCATCTTCATGCTGGAGCCCTGGCCTGCCTTGGAGCCGACGAGGTAGACCTTGCCCATCGCCTCCAACACGGGCCGGGCGCTCTGCAGCGCAGCATCCTCTGCTCCCACCATGAAGGTGAGCTGGCCAGCGGCGGCCCTGATGGTGCCGCCAGACATTGGTGCGTCCACGTATCGGGCCCCCAGCTTCTCCAGCTTCGCGGCCGTCTCCTCTGCGAACGCGGCCGAGATCGTCGCACACACCACGCAGGTGCCGCGGAACCCTCCGCTGACAGCGCCCACGGCCTCGTCAAGTAGCACAGACGCCACCTGCTGAGAATTCACCACGGCAATGACCAGCACGTCGACGCCCTCTGCGCACTCTCGCACCGTCCCTGCTCGCGTGGCGCCGAGCTTTGCAAGCTTCTCGACGGCCTCGGCGCGCATGTCGAAAACCTTCAGAGGGAAGCCTTTCTTAAGCACGCTGCAAGCCATGCCCTCACCCATGGCGCCCAGGCCGATGAAGCCCACCTGGGGCGACATGGCAGCGGAGCAGGCCGAGCAAGCTCACTGATTGTGGGCAGCTCTTTCGGCCTGACGGGCGCGCGCAGTCAGCCGAGATTTGGGCCACACATACTGCGGAAACATCTCGCTTCTTGCGGGGTGTGGGGGCTGCAACGGAAGCGTCCCGCACCGTCCACAAACCGCATCGCCTGCTTCATCCAATACTTTCCCTTCGTTATGCTGTGACGATGACAATAGCAGCAACGTTGGCAGAAGGCGCCCATATCTAGTACGGAAGATCTCTATAGTTCGATTTGAAGGAAACGAAACGAAACTATAGAGGGAATAAGATTTGACCACGTGGCTGTTTGACAAATTCAGAGCTCACTTGCATGAGCTAGGTGGCGCGCCGCACCCGCTTTGCGCTGTCATGCATGCGAGAGTCACCACTGCACACGCTCCTGACGAAGCCGTGCGCTGTGGCGTCTGAGCTAATTCTTCGAGCTCGCAGGGACAAGCACTACATAAACACATTGGCCATGTGATTCTGCAGTGATGCCCGTGCCGCAGCAAGCCTGGCGAGGTGGAAAGAGGCGGCGCCGAGGCTGAACCAGACGGCCGTCGAGACGGCCTCCCAGCAGACCTGCGACATGGGGTCGGTGCCCTGGCACCCGCCGTGCGCCTCCTGTGCTGCGCGGCGCCTCCCTGCTCGCCCGGAACCGTTCCCGGGGCTCCCGGCGAGGCCCCCGCTGCAGACCGCCGGGGGCCCCTCTGAGCCGCACCACCCCGGCGGCGCCGCCCGCTCACCGCGGGGCGCGCCGGCGCCCTCCTGCGCGCGTGCCGGCACAGCCTCCTCGCCGACGAGGCGCGGGTCGCCCGCGGGCGCGTCCGCGCAGAGCACCTCGCCGGCCTGCTGGGCAGGGCTCGAGTTAAACAGTGTTTGCCGTTTTCGTTTTGTGTTCGTCATCCCTGGTGCTGTCCTCGTTCCACACTTGCTGCAAAACGAGGTCAAAACGAAAACGGTCCACGAAATTGCCAAAACACCGTCTAGCTCGAGCCCTGCTGCTGGGCACGAGGGAGGCGGGTCCTACGGGGAGAACGGGTCCTGACCCCAGGGTGGCCTGTTTCCCCGGGGCCAGCAAGTCTCGTCCTGAGCCGCTAGCGGCTTCCAGAGGCCCCGGGGGCTCGGGGAGGGGCCCCCTTGGGGGGCCCGCGGCGAAACGCCTGCAGGACCCGTTTCCCTCTGGACCCGCCTGCCTCCCACGCCGTGCTTGTCTTCCGCAGCCTGGACCCCGGCCGAGGTTCCGACCCCTTCCCGGGGACCGGCTTCTCCTCCTTCATCGTTCCTGTTGGACGGCCGCGTGGCCCGAGGCCGACGGTGGCGAGAGACACCTTCCGCATCCTGCGATCTCGCCCACGACGATCGAGGGCTCGCGGCCGGGGGGGGGGTGGGCGAAAAGGCACGGATTAGAAGTCGGAGAATCCCGCCCCCATCATAACCACCCCGACACGCGAAGCCGTTTAGTAAACGCGCCCGAAGAAGGCATCAAACAGGCCCGGGCTGTTCAGTAAACGCCCAGGGCCGTTCAGTAAACGCCAATTGTCCGCCGGTCCGGGTGGCTTTTCCTCCCTTGACTGATACCGCGACTCCCTGGCCCTTTCCCAGAGCGCATTCTGACCAGCATTTCGGGGGGAATCTGGCCGTCGCGGCGAGGGCTGCCCAGGACGAGCAGCGGCGTCGGGACCTGTTCTGAAGTGCCCGGACCCCCGACGTCGTTGTCATGACGTCCACAGCCTGAGGCCCCGACCTTTTCCCCAGGACCAAGTTTTCCTCCTGAGCCGTTTTTGTTTCGGTCCCGGGGCCCGGCGAGGGCCCTCCGGAGGCTGAAAATAGCGAAGAACCTCCCGCCGCGATGTTTGTTCACGACCCGATGGGGTCTGGGTCAGATTTTCTGTCCTAAAAGAAAAAATCGGGCAAATTTCCTTGCATGGCGTTCGCCGCCCCCCCCCCCCCCCCCCTCGCCGTTCTTCAGAGGAACACTGGCGTGCAAGTGCCTTTCGACCTGCGCGGTTTGCGCACGTGCCAATCGTTGGCGGCCCACTTCGGGCTCCAGCCCGCCCGCCCCCCCCCCCGTCCCTGCAAGTAGACTTGCCTTGTGGATGCCATGACGATGTACACCCTAACAATCCCATCATTGAATGAAAAATGCGTGTAGAGCATGTGTAAAACATGTTCAAAACAAGTTTCCGGCATGGTTGTGGACATTCAGAGCATGTTTGCAACTTTTTAAGACAACTGGGAATTATTTGGCAGCATGCTCCCTCTCCATTCATCGACTTCGGCAAGGCTTGCTGGAGCCAAAAACAAGAGACAGCTCCCACGCGGCGCGCCTCCCGCCCGCGGCCGCCGAGGCCCGCGGGGGCGAGCTCGCCGGCGGCGGCGCGGCGGTCCACCGTGGGCACCGCGCGCCGCCCCCCGGCGGCTGCCGGGCGCGAGCCGGCCGGTGGCCGCTCCTCCCGCCAGAGGGCCGCGCCCGCGGCCGCGGCCAGGGCGACTGCCTTCCGATCCGGGAGGAGGAGGAGGAGCAGGGGGAGGAGGAGGAGGAGGAGGAGGAGGAGGAGGAGGAGGAGGAGGAGGAGGAGGAGGAGGAGAAGGAGGAGGAGGAGGAGGGAGGAGGAGGGGGCGTCCCCAGAGATCCGGGCGCGCGGAGACAAAATCGAGCGCGAAGGGTTTTTCACAGGGTTCGGCGTCCAGGAGCCCTCGCTGGGCCTCGGAGCCGTCCAAGATCGACTCGGGACGAAGAACTGGTCCTGGAAAACGGGTCAAGACTTCCGGCGGCCCGCATGGAGAAAAACACGACTTCGGATCTCTGGGTTGCATTTTCTTCACACCGGGCGTTTTCGCTCGGTTTCGGGCCTCGGGACCATCCCGGATCGATCCGGCTCGAAAAAAGTTCCGCAGAAAGGTGGGGTCTGCGGTGGGGAGCTTTTGATCAGCGTGTCGCGGCGGCTGCCCCAGCGACACGCTGTGCCCTGCAAGCGAATCGAGTGTTGCTCCGCTCCGCGGGGCGGGAGGCTGGGAAAAAGCTCGGGACGTTCACGCTGGGGGACAGGGAAGTGGGTAGCCTGTGGCGCCGAACGTGGTGGGCCAGAACAGGCGGAGCGACTTTAGAGAAACAACAAAAAACACATAAACGTAAACTGTTGGAGATCCGCGCGGATTTCTTGGATCCGCGCTGGACCGCCCTCCCCGGCGCGCGGAGCGCGCCAGGGGCGGCGCCAGAGGCGCCGCCAGGGGAGCCCAGCACCGATCCAAGAAAGCCGCGCGGAGCGCCAACTGATTTTGTTTATGCAGCTGCTTCTTCTTCGAGACACGCTGAGACAACATGTAATTAAGAACCTCCCCTGTGTTATCAGTTGCACCGCACCGAATAAATAATTTCCACGGGGGGATATGAGCTGAACGATAACTTTAACACCGCGCCAAACAGCATAACAAAACAATCCTTATCCACCTCCCCCATCACATCATCCTCATCCTCATCCTCATCCTCATCCTCGTCCTCAGCATCAGCATCAGCATCATACTCAGCATCAGCATCAGCATCAGCATCAGCATCAGCATCAGCATCAGCATCATCACCACCATCATCACCACCATCATCACCATCATCATCGTCATCATCATCATCATCACCATTACCATCACCATCACCATCACCATCACCATCACCATCACCATCACTATCATCATCAACATCATCAACATCATCATCATCATCATCATCATCATCACCATCACCATCACCATCACCATCACCATCATCATCATCATCGTCATCATCATCATCATCATCATCATCATCATCATCCTCAAGGCGCTGGAATAACACTTCCCGGTGCGGGAGGTCTTGACCTTTTGCCGAAAGGGGGGGTCTCAATGACTTTCCAAGCCCAGACTCCCGACGTCGTGATTTTTCCCAGCGTCGACCCCCAGAAGTCTGGACCCCTTCCCCGAAACCGATGTTTCATCCTGAGTCGTTTTTTGACGGCCCCGAGGCCTGAGAAGGGCCCCCGGAGGCTGAAAATGGCCAAACACCTCCCGTCGTGATTTTTTGCGCAGCGCGAGGGGGTCTGGGGTTCTCCATGACTTTCCGAGGTTGGGGCTCCAGTCGTGGTTGCGTTCCCGTCGGCTACACGCAAGAGTGACCCTGGGTAAGAGTGACCTATTTGGTGCGCGGCTTTTGGGGGGCCGCGGGGGGACCAAACTCAGGCGCGCAAGACGCGACTGTCGCATCGCAATCGGTGATCGGGGGACCCCAATTGTTTACCAGCCTGGAACATATCCCTATCCCTGTGCTGGGCACCTCCTCATCACGATGCCAATCTCAGGGATTCCCTTATTTTCTGAGGGCGGATCCCTAAGATTGTCATCGCCTGTTGGCGTGTCAATCTCGGGGATAGGGATACGTTCGAGGCTGGTAAATTGTGCCCGCACCAAAGGTCACTCCGGCGAAAGGTCGCTCTCACGTGTAGTCGATTCCCGAGGCCGCGGCCAAGGCAACGGGCAGCAACGCCTCATCGTACTTGAGGACCACATCCCAGAAATAATTTCGAGCACCCGGAAAAGTGTCGAAAGAGTGTCTCCCAGGGCCTGACAAGTGAAAACCCGCGAGTTTCGGTACTCTTTCTGGTACTCGAGAGTCTTCCTGGTGACCAAGGCTGAAGTAGGTTGGAACATCATAAGTCTGGGGTTCTCCATGACTTTCCGAGGTTGGGGCTCCAGTCGTGGTTGCGTTCCCGAGGCCGCGGCCAAGGCCACGGGCAGCAGCGCCGCGGCGGCGCAGGCCCGCGGCGCCTCCACGGCCATGGCGGCGGGGGCCTCCGACGGCGTGGGCTCTCGGCGGGCAGGCCGCGCGCGAAGCCGCCCGGGCTGCGACAGGTGGCCGCAGGCACGGGCGAGGACGAGTCGAGCCCTGGCAGGCGCGCCTTCCCCCTCCTCCTCCTCCTCCTCCTCCTCCTCCTCCTCCTCCTCCTCCTCCTCCTTTTGATCAATTTAGCCGAGGTCCAGACCCCAAGAGGTCCAGACCCCAAGAGGTCCAGACCCCAAGAGGTCTACAGTCGGGGCGTTGACCTAAGGAACCTTAGATAAGGAGCGAGGCCCCTGTTTTCAATAAGTTGAGCTTCGATTTCCGATCGAAGACATAAGGGAAACCTGAGGCAAGCTGCGAAACGCTTAAGGAACGCGGAGCCCCTCCCCAACCAAAAGGGTTCCTTCTTCAGGGCCCCGACTGTACCCAGACATGGTTGCGTCGCCAACAAAAATCGGGAGGGGCGGTCTGTCGCTATTTTTGGCATCCGGGGGCCCTCGCCGGGTCCTGGGGCCGTCAGAAAATGACTCGGGACGAAAAGCCGGTCCTGGGGAAAGGGTCGGGACTTCCGGGGACGCCGGCCCGAAAAAAATCAGGACGCCGCATGTCTGGATATAGGCCTTCTCAGGGGGTCTGAACCCCTTCTGGACCTCTTGGGGTCGACGTTGTGAAACAAACCTGATGACGTCGGGGCCCTGGGGTGGCCGCGGACGCGGGCGAGGAGGAGCGGCCGGAGCAGGCGCGGCCGGGGCGTGATGGGGCTGCGTCGCCGCTGGCCGCGATCCAGCGCAACACAGCAAGGGCGAGGAGGTCGCCAGGGCGTGTCGACCCTCAGCGCTGGACTTCCACCCAGAGGTCTCCAGACCCCCTCGCGTCGAGAGAAAGAATCACGACGGGAGGTATTCTCGGCCTCCAGGGGCCCTGACCAGGCCTCGGGACCGTCAACAGAAACAGATTCGGGATGAAAAACCGGTCCTGGGGAAGGGGTCCAGACCTCTAGAGGTCGACGTTGGGAACAAACCACGATGAAACAATCAGTGCCCCCCCAATGCGATTCAACTAATCAAGCGTGCCGCGCGTTGGCCTCCAGACCGCTACTTGACAATCCCCCGTTCTCGGGTGGCTGAGTCTGCAGGCAGGGCGACGACCACCACCCCAAAATCCCTCGTTCTCCGACGTCGGGGGTCTGGGCCCGGAGGAGTGCGCATCGCCCCGGAGCCCGGAGATCCCAGGAGCAGTGATCTGCTTTTTTCTTGGGCTTCGGCGGTCTTCCATGGGCTTCGGCGTCCGGGGCCCGCCGCCATCAGAACTGGATCTACCGGGACGAAACGCCACCCCTGGGGGAGGGGTCGGGAACGTGTGGGGCCGCGGCTGTCTCCCCAATGAGGGCTACCCGCGTCCCGTTTAGCTCTTGACCGGAAGGGGCCCGCTCCCGACCCGCAGACCAACAAAAAGTGGGGCCGCGGCTTGAACAACTCAGATCGGCGGACGCCTGGGATCGCCGCCCATCGGAGGCACCGCGCGCGTCCACTCGGCGGCCATGCCCCCTGCCAGCCCACGGCGAGCAGCCCGTGCCCCGGCGGGTGGCCACAGGGCCCGCTGCAGGAGCAGGCCGGTCACGAGCCCGGGCCACGGGAAGCGACGGCAGGACGGCCAAGGCTTCAGACCCAGACACTCTCGGATAATACCAAAGTCATGACGGGAGGGTTTTTGGTATTGTCGGCCTCTGTGGGCCCGTACTGGCCCTCGGGGCCGTCAACAAAACGGCTCCGGATGAAACGCCGGCCCAGGGGAGTGGGTCGAGACCTCCTCTGGTCGACGCAATGAAGAAATCATGACGTCTGGGGTCAGGGGATCGCGCCGCATCGCCGACGCATCGGCGATGCGGCGCGATGCTCTAACCCCAATTGCTCCAGCCCAGTATGGGAGGAGCCCCCCGACGGCATGCCTTTCTTACCACGCGGACCCACAGTCTGGACCTCATGACGAGGTCCAGACCGCCTTCCCCCTGGCCGGCTCCTCGTGCCGCGGGCCGCTTGTTGACGGCCCTCCCCTCAAGGCCCGGCGAGGGCCCCCCGCAGCACAGGCCGAGGAGTGGCAACTCTCTTCCCCGCCGCGAGCTGCTCAGACACCCTCCGATGTCCTTAGTGCGATCCAGCCCCGGACCTCCCGGCCCCTTCCCCAGCATGGCCCCCTCCGCCCCGGATCAGCTCCCCATGGCCCCGCGGCCCGCTCCTCCTCCTCCTCCTCCTCCCTCCTCCTCCTCCTTCCCCTCTACCTCCTCCTCCCTCCTCCTCCTGCTTCCTCTCTACCTCCCCCTCCCTCCTGCCTCTCCCCTTCTCCAACTTCTCCTCCTCCTCCTCCTCCTCCTCCTCCTCCCCCTCCTCTCCTCCTCCTCCTCCTCCTCCTCCTCCTCCTCCTCCTCCTCCTCCTCCTCCCCTCCTCCTCCTCCTCCTCCTCCTCCTCCTCCTCCTCCTCCTCTCCCCGAGGCCGACCCGCCGAGGAGCCACGCCAGGACGGCACCCCACTCACAGCGATATCGTCGGAGATCTGGGCCCCGCCGTGAGCTCCTGTACGTATGGACGCCGCGGGCTCCGGCAGGGTGAGGGGCGCCTCCCGGCCGCAGCCCGGACCCGCCGCGGCGACGCCCGCATAGACGCCCGGCTGGCCGGCGGCACATCGACCCCGCCGGCGCCGCCGCGCCGAGCCTCGCCGAGCGCGGAGGCGCCGGGCCGCCGAGCGCGGCCCCGAGCGGCGCGGCGGGGCCCGCCTTTTTTGTCTCCCCCCCACGACAATTCGGGCAAGCTGACTTGCATGGCGTTCCGCCCCCCCCCCCCCACCCACCCCCCTCTCACCCCCCTTCGGACGAATACTGGCGTGCGCGCAAGTGGTGCCTTTCGACTTGCGTGGATTCCGCACGTGCAATTACAAGTCGTTTGCGGCTTACTCAGGTTCGGGCCCCCCGAGTCCATGCAAGTAAATTTGCCGGAGTTCAAAAACAGGCTCCAAGAGCATGCGACCCTCCGTCGGCCAAAACACAGAGAACGTCCAAGGGTACCCTCCCCAGGCTGCACGGAGAGTACCCAACAAACAGGAAGAACGCCAGGATGCCCCAGTCCATGCAAGTAAACTTGCCGGCCAAAACACTGAGAACATCCAAGGGCACCCCCCCCAGACTGCACGAGAATACCCAACAAACAGGAAGAACGCCAGGGTGCCCTCCCCGAACCGAACTCGATCTTATACCTCGGTCCGACTGTACTTCTGGGAGGGGTTCGGAATGTATCGGGAGCGGCCATGCAAGAGGGGGGTGTCCAAGAGGGGGGGTGCAAATCATGACCGGCGGCACGTGCGCGGCCCAGCGGGGGGGCCAGGGCCGTAATGAAATAAGAGGAGGCGCCATGAAATCTGGGGAAATATCATGGCCCCCGCCATGATATATCCCCCCCCTAGTCATCACCCCCCTCTTTTCCGCCCCCGGAAATCCCCTGAGATCCCGAAGTTGCAAGTTTCCACGCCGGGGAGCGCCTCCGCCGTGTCGGGCCCCGGGGGCCATCACAGATCGACCGAATACTGTGAACAGGAAGATTGGGGGGAAAACAAACCTACCTCGCTTCTGACCACCCTCGCTTCCAGGAGATACCAAGCGATGCCAAACTACGGCCTGTACTGGTCAGGTCGCTCTGAAAGATGGGGTTCGGAGTTCGGTCGTGCTTCTTCCCGATGTTGCATGTTTTTTTTGTTTTGCAGCGCCGGATCTCGGGGACGTCGCCTGGTCGGCTCCGAGGCTCGGTGCACGGGCGCTCCTCAACCTCCCGATGTGTGGGATGCTGGACAGCCTACGCGCCGAACTCCTTCGCCGAGTTCAGCGCATGCCCGCGGCAATAAAGCTTCCCTCCCCCCCTGAACCCCTGAGTCATGCATATCCTCGGCGGCGCGCAGAGGAGGGTGTGGAGGGGGGGAAGGCTTCTTAGAAGGAGGCTGCTTCTTAGAAGGCGAGGCCTTACATCCCCGACATGCGATGTCTTGATCCCTGGACGTCCCGGCCACCTCCCCAGGTCTGGTTTCGCATCCCGAGTCGTCCTGTGGCGCTCCCGGGCCCAACGAGGACCCCCGGAGGCCGAAGACTGCCAAAAACAACTCCCGGCGCGAGCGTGTCTGGGATTGGGTTTAGATCGGGTGTACATCCCCAGGCCGAAAGTTTTTTCCTCTTGGACTAAAAATATGAGAACATCAACGGATCCAATTGGATCCCTTTTCGGGTGTGGGAGAGTTTCGTGGATCCTATTTCTGTGTTGCGCGGATCCACTTTCCTGTGTGTGAAAAAACGATGGATCCATTTATTTCCCAGGAATATATATATATATATATATATATATGTATATAAAAATAATAATAATAATAATAATAATAATAATAATAATAATAATAATAATAATAATAATAATAAACATCCGGGACCCAGGGGAAATTGGATCCGCGGAGCACCGCAAGTGAAGCATCATGTTACATCCCCAGTATGATTCTACGGGGGAGGGGGGTCTTCCCAGAATGAAGAGGGGAAGGATGAGGGAAAAAGGCAAGAAGATGACATGTGGGGCTCAAAAGGACAATCTTTCGGCCTGCGGAGGTATGTCCTCCGGGCGAATTTGGCAAGAAAAACAAAAGTCAAACAATCTCCAAACTAGCAATATTCCTATACTTATACATCCTGTAAGGAAAAATCCCCCCCGGATGGCCCACACCCCCCCCCACATACCTTCTTGGACGGCCGCCCTTGGCCCCCGGGCCCCTTTCCAGCGGACTTCCAAGCCCTCCAGGTCACCGAGATGGGGCGAAACGCTCTTAATGGCCCCCCAACGGCCCAAGACGCCAGAGGACGGCGGCCTAAGATAGCCTCAGATGACACCGCGACCGCGCCGAGGCGACCCAAGACGGCCCAAGAGGCACCCAAGAGGCCCCCCAAAAGGGCCCCGTGAGGCCAAAATCGCCCCATTTCCATTGTAAAAGGCACATTCTCAACATATTCGCCTCTTGGCCTTTCATAACGTCCAAGTCGGCCCAAGAGACTCCCAAGACGGCCCAAGAGGCTCCCAAGAAGGCCCCGAAAACCAAGTTCAAATTTCAAGCCTTCGGCTTCAAGAGGCCCATAGGCCTATAGGATGCCCCCAGAGGCCCCCAAGAGGCCCCACGGGGCCCCAAGAGGCCCCTAAGCGGCCCCCAAAATGCCCCCAGGCGGCCCCCAAGAAGCTCCCATGAGGCACCCAGGACGCCCCAAAAAGCGTCCAAGAGCCCCCTCCCCGGACGCCCCGAGCCACTCCTGGCGATCGCGAGGCTTCTGACAAGGAGAGGCGACGAACGGCCTTCCTGACGCATTCTTGGGCCGTCTTCGAGCTGAAGGTGCCCCAATCAAGGCCCAACAGGTCCCAGAAACGCCCAAGGATAGCTTCCCCGGGGTTCCCAAGAAACCCTCCAGAAACAACTGACCGGGAGACGCACCCAACCCTTTGTACACAAGAAGCGACTATACCCAGGACCGTTCATTTCCAACTTACGCCTTGAAGGATTCGCAGTATCCTTGAACGCTTCGCCAAAGAACGTGAGGCCGCAAACCAGTGTTCCCCATTCACGGGATCACTCTTGCGACTCATATCATCGGAAAGAGGGCGATCACGATCTGACAAAGGAGCAAGGACGAGGGGCCCACGAACGTGGCGACAGCTTCGCTGTTCGAAGCCCCCCGGGACGGCGAGGCCTCATTCTGGTCTGCGGATCGCGCCACTCCGCTGGACCCGCCAGCGGCCCACGAAGGTAGCGACAGTTTCGCACATCGCAGCCCCCCACTCGTTCCCTCGTTCCTTTCCCAGTTTATCCTTCTCCTCTTCCTCCTGTTCTGACTCCCTCGTCGTCCTATCTCGCCTTCCTCGTGTCATTCTCCTCCCCCCTCTGTCCTCTCCTCTCTCTCTCTCTCGCCCTCCTCCTTTCCTCCTCACCTTCCCCGACCGTCTCTCTCCCTTCTTCCTCGCCCTCCTCTCCTCTTCTGCCCTTCATATGATTTCCTCCTCTTCTTTCCCGATCGTCTCACTGCAATGCTCTGCCCTCTCAGAGGGCTGCTGATTCCCAAGGGAAGCGCGACGACCATGCAGCATGCAGTCTGTTTGGCCCGGGGCAAGTCCAGGGGCAAGTTTCGGGTGCGTCTTTGCGGAGGGAGCGGAAGGGGCGGAGATTCTCGATGGACAGGAAGGGAGGGGAGGAAGAGGAGGAGGAGGAGGAGGAGGAGGAGGGGGAGGAGGAGGACACAGAGGAGGAGGAGGAGGAGGAGGAGGAGGAGGAGGAGGAGGAGGAGGAGGAGGAGGAGGATAGGTGACGAGCGAGGGAGGGGAGGAGGGAGGTTTCTACCCCTTTTGCGGGACCGATTGTGAGCGCATTTGCTTTCACCCTCACTCTTACCCGATTTTCTGGGGCCCGCCTAACGCAGCAAAGGCGTCCGAGGAAGCCCGCATCGCCCACGTCTTTTCCAACCGTCCTTTTTCCACTGTTTCCTCTAACCCATCATCAACGACTATGGCCTCGTCGCGGTATGTCGCCGTCTCCCAAACACAGGAATGCTTATGACCCGTCCGGGACTTATGACCGCGACCCCTCTCATGGTCATCATGTGCTTGCAGACATCATTCATTCACAGAGTGTTTGGGTGCGCGTGGGCGCAGGACCAAGATTGAGGCGAAGCGAAGCGAGCCCTCAAATCTTGTATCTATATATATATATAGAGAGAGAAAACCAAAAAAAAAATCGTCCCCATGC
>CAUYUJ010016249.1:370402-507902 GCA_963575745.1 Prorocentrum cordatum | reverse complement strand
GAGATCGCTCCAGATACTTGCAGATGGTACAATTTTGCTTCCAATGCGCCTCCAAGCCCCCTCAAGACCGCTTCGTGACAGCCCACAATTGTCTTTCGAGCTCTTGAAGGAGGCCTCCAACAGGTTCAACTCCTTTACAATCACTGTGCGCTTCAATGTGTTCCTTCTCGCCTTTTTGCTTTCCGTAGTTTCTAGAGGCCTCGAGATGGCTGCGAGTTGGTTTGAACTTGCTTTGAGAGGGGGCCATCAGGGCCCAACTCGGCTCCAAGAGCACCAAAGTTGGGCCCAAAACGCTTCGAGGGCGTCGCAAGAGGGCCGCATTTGGCGACTGGGGGGCTCGAGAAAGAATGGGGCGTTGCTAGGGCCCCACTTCTTTGACCGACGGCTTCAAGATGGCCCCAGGAGGACCCCCAAGGCTTCCAAGAGGGACCCAGGAGATCCCCGAAACGACCCGAAGAGGGCCCCATGGGGCTCCAAGACAGCCGCCAAAGGCAGCCAGAATTGCCCTAAGAGAGCGCCGCGGCGGCACTGATATGACGACGTTGATGGGGCGTCCCGCAGGCACCTAAAGCGAACGACTCGAGATCCTCGATGATTGATGCCCGTCGTCGTCAGCGTGTTTTTTTCCTCTTTATCCTTTATCTTTCCCTTCCTTGTCCTCCTCCTCCTCGTCCCTCTTCTGTGACCTCCTCCTTTTTTTCTGCCCCCTCCCCGTTCCTGTGCATCTTCCGATTAATTACTCCTGCGCCCTTTTCTTTTCCCGAATGTAACGGTTGTCCTCGTTTTTTTTTCTTGCGCTGCACGTTGCTTCACTTCGCTGTCATGCTTAGCGCAACTTTCTTGGGATTCGAGTCTGCAAATGCTTTCTTCTGCATGTTCTTGCCCCTCCTATTTCCCCCTACTTCCTCCTGCTCCTTGATCCCCCCACCTCTTCCTACACCCTCGCTGGTGAGGGCGCGCGGCGCACGCGCGTTCCGCACGGATCACTGGTGCGCCTTTTGCCTCCCTCAGGCTTCTTGTGCTTCTTTCTACCTCCCCCAAGCTCCTCTCCCGTATTCCTACCTGCTCATGCTCTTGCGCGTTTCCAGTCTTTCCTATCACCATACTCCCTCTCTTCACCGTGTTCGTTATGATTTCCATTTCCGCCCTCCTCTCCTTTGCTCCGCTTCCTGCACCTCATCATCCGCGAATGCGGATGCGGCTCGCTATTTTCGCCGCTTGCCCGATTACCCGGCCTTGATCAGGGCGACTCGCCTCGCGGTTGTTCATGGATTGGCTCGTGAGGATTTGAGCAACGCGTCAATGACTTCACCGGGCGTCTAGGTGTCATTGTTGGCGCCTGGGCGTTGCCGCTGGGGTTTGCCACGGGCCAGTATGATTTACAATTGCAAGCGGCGCGTTGGCAGGCATTCGCCTTCCTGGAGACATCTGTCTGGTTTCACAGTGACCTTCTTTCGCATTGCTCTTGTTTCTTTGCCTCCAGTTTGCGGTTGTATGTTTGTAGCCCTTGGCTGAGCTCCATCAGACGGCTATAATTCCGCTGCCCTCGCTCGATGCATGACCGTCCCCGTACGATGAGGAAGAATCAAGGGCACTGAAGACATTCGAAATTCGCTGGCCACGCGGCATTCACACGAACGCTCGAGCCACATGATCGATTTACGTGCGCATATCAGAAAAAAAGGAAAATAAACATGAAAAGCGAAGACGCCAATCCACGCTGAATTCACTCTTAGCACCGGCGAAACCAATACACATGTACATGTCCCAAAGGACCGGAACGATCGTTTGCTTCCTCGGGGCTCTCTTAACGGCCTCTTGGGGCGTCTTGGGGGCCTCGTGGGCCGTCTTCGGACCATCGAAGGTCCTCTTGGAGCAGTCTTGTGCTGTCTTGGGTCTCTCTTGCGCCTCTCCGATGGTCCCTCTGATCGCTTCGAGTCTGCTCACAAGGCGCGGCAAGGCGCCCTGAGAGGCCCTGAAGGGCCGGCGGACCTTTTCCAAGGGCGTCCCAGGGGCCGCCGAAACGTCCAAAAAGGCATCCAGGGCGCCCCTGGGGGGGGGTCCGCTTTAGGTGTGTGTGTGTGTGTGTGTGTGTGTGTGTGTGTGTGTGTGGGGGTCCAGGTTATATAAATATATGAATGGGAATATGCATTTCTGTAAATTTAGACATACGCACACAGACGCGTGCATGTCAGGGCTCGGGCGCCTGGCAGGCAGATGCGCTAATTAACTTAAGCGCTGGCTGGGTCGCCTCTATGCTGGCGGTTTTGCGTAAACTCCAACGTCGAGCCAACGACTGCATCGTTGTCGTCGTCGCCGTCATCATCGCCCGCGTCTCCGTAGCCACCGTCGCCGCTGTTGTCGCCGTCGTTGTCGCCGTCACCGCCGCCGCCGCCGTCGACCCGTGGTCGCCGTCGTCTCTGGCGCTGTCGCCGCCGCCGCCGCCGTCGCCACCGTCGCCGCAGCCGTCCTTGCCTCCGTGGTCGTCGTCGCCGCCCCCGCCGTGGACTGGCCCATCTTCGGCGTCGCCGTCGGCGTCGTCGTCGGCGAGGCGCTCCTTTTCTGGGCCCAGACCGCCCGCGCCGTCGGTGACGCGCCAGCGACGGGGAGGCTGCGGCTCCGCGCGCGCTGCTCACAGCGTCTGCGCACGCAGACTCGGAGGCCGCTCGCCGACCCTCTCTTCTTGAACACGGCCGCGCGCACCTCCCTCGAGCTGTATCGTATCCCTTTGTGCCCTTTGCGGGGCGTCCTCTTCAACTGGCCCCAGAAGCTCTTCATTGGGTTCAAGTCGGGCGACAGGGAAGGGGAGTGCCGCCGTTTCACTTTCGCAGCCTCGCGCTTCGTCGAGGCGCCGCCGGCGTTCAGGAGGCCGTCGCTGTCGCAAAGCACGTGCCACGGGCCGTTGCGGAGCGCGGGTAGCCTGGGCTGCAACCTCTTGGTGGCGGCGACGAGTTCGCCGACCTCGCGGCATCCGCCCGCCACTCCCAGGTGGCGGCGGGGGGCCCACCCTCTGAGCTGCGGCCCCGTAGCGGAACTGCCCTGCGCAATGGCACTTGGCTGCGGTGCATGTCCTGGCCCCTCTGGGAAGGCTTGAAGAGCTCGCCGTGCTTGTGTAGCATCAGAAAGGAGCGACATGGGCTGTGAGCGGACATGGAGGGTTGCGCACCTGGTCTGAATCAGGCGCGGTTTGAACCAAAATGGCTACGGAGGAGGAGAAGGAAGAGGAGGAGGAGGAGGAGGAGGAGGAGGAGGAGGAGGAGGAGGAAGACGATGGGGAATCAGGTGGAGGAGAACGAGGAGGAAAACAAGGAATAGGAGGAGGAGGAGGAAGAAGAGGAGGAGGAGGAAGAGAAGCCAGAGAAGGAGCAGGAGGAGGAGCAGGAGGAGGAGGAGGAGGAGGAGGGGGGGGGGGAGGAGGAGGAAGAGGAGGAGGAACAAGAGGAGGAGGAGGAGGAGCAGCAGGAGGGCAGCAGGAGGAGGAGCAGCAGGAGGAGCAAGAGGAGGAGCAGGATAAGCAGAAGGAGCAGGAGGGGGGGGGGAGGAGGAAGAGGAGGGAGAGGCGATAGGAGGAGGAAGAGGAGGACGGAGGAGAAGAGGAGGAGAAGGAGGAGAAGAGGAGGATGAGGAGCAGGAGGAGGAGGAGGTGGAGGAGGAGGAGGAGGAGGAGGAGAGGGGAGGAGAAGGAAGAAGAGGAGGAGGAGGGGAAGTAGGAGGAGTAGTAGAAGGAGGAGGAGGAGGAGGAGAAGGAGGCGGAGGAGGTGGAGGAGCAGGAGCAGGAGGTGGAGGAAGAGGGGAAGGAAGAGGAGGAGGAGGAGGAGGAGGAGGAGGAGGAGGAGGAAAAGGAGAACGAGGACCAGGATGAGGAGGAGCGCACAGGCAAACCGACGAGACGAGGGCAGGCGGACAAGAGAGGGACGAGACGAGGGCAACAACCGTCCGAGTCCGAAGCGGCAGCAGGCGGCAGCAGCAGGGGCGGGGCGGGCCTCCATCACCGTCCTCAAGACGCGAGAGCCGCACGAGCTCCCGCATGCCGGCGAGCGATGACCCTGACCCTGGATCGGAAAAGGGCGAGGAGGCAAGCGGGGGCATAACGGTCCTGGGACCTGAGGGTGTTACAGTAAAACATCGTGAACCAAGAGGGCCGAAATCAACTGATTACTATTTATGGGGGGTTCTCGTGGAGAAAAAATGCTGAACTCTAGACCATGCGTGATACTCTGGAGGGAGAGAGGGGAGGGCATCCTTCAGCACTTCAAGAGCAGCAGGGCAATGAAGATAATGATCGACGGAGTCTCCGAACATCGCTTTACAGCCGAACCTGCAGCACATCGTTCCATTTCTAAAGCGGCGCGTCGTCGGCCAGGCATTGCACACAGTCTTAACCAGCGAGGTCGAGGCAAAGGGTCCAACACGCTTGGTAAGCACATTGATCAACACAAACATTCGATCGGCAACAGAAGTCGGGGCATCTGGCCAGAAGCACAGGATCCTTTTGTGCAGCAAGGGCGTGACAAGTTCGACTGGCTGACGAAGTCGCAGCAAACGGGTCATTCTTTTCTGCACATCATCCACATCAGCGTCAGCAAGCCGAGGGGCAATCGAAGAGAGCTGGGTAAAATTGACAAGCCACGTCATCGTGACCGAACCGTTTAGCCATTTCTGCATCCTGGGCACAACAAGAACATCCCATTCATACTCAGCAATACTGTGGAATCTGGTCGCAATACTAGGGAATACTGAACTCCGAAGTGCCGCTCGGAACAATGCCGCCCTATTCTCGCAGAGGATGTTACGAGGAACAACATCATAGCCCAATGAGCTAAGGTTCTTTATCAGCCCGGTCGGTATGGAGTGCCTCGGAGCCGCCGTCAACCGCTGAAGCGCCGTGTGCTCAGTGGTGGACACGCGCTTGTCCGCCATGTAGAAGTGGCTGACGTAGGAGAGGACAAGGTGGGCCAGCATATTATATGCGCGGATATTCTGAGCCATGGAGATCTGCAACTCTCTGATGTGTGCTACACGCTCTAGAAGTTTACGGCAGGGGGCTCGCCAAGATTCTGCGCACCCATCAGGGCCTAGGAAAATTCCCAAGTACTTCGCATTGGGCCCGACTCGGACCTCATCAATGGGGATCCCCAGGTCGCGCAGCATCTGGGTAGCAGCCTCCAAGTCCATGTCACGAGCAATGACCACCCAACACTTGCCAGTGTGAAGCTTGAGACCTGTGATCATGCCAATGGCCCCCATCCATTCAAGAACCATCGGAATAGTGAGGCGTAAATCGCCAGAAGCAATCCCTGTGTCATCAGCACATGCAAGGGGTCTACCAGGATGTGGCACAAGGAGTCGCTGAAGCCCTCGCACCACTGGATCAAATACTATCACGAATATCAAAGCCGAGAGTGGGCAGCCGAGAGAGGACCAGGATAAGGAGGAGGAGAAGGAGGAGCAGAAGGGGGAGGAGGAGGAGGAGGAGGAGGAGGAGGAGGAGGAGGAGGAGGAGGAGGCGGAGGGAGAAGGAGGAGAGGAGACGGAGGAGGAGGAGGAGGAGAAGGAGGAGGAGGAGGGAGGAAAAGCAGGGGGAGAAGAGGAGGAGGAGGAGGAGGAGGAGGAGGAGGAGGAGGAGGAGGAGGAGGAATGAAGAGGAGTGAGGTGGTCAACGAGGGACTGCCCCGCCAGCAGGCGCGGGCGCAGCGCCCTCACCCGCCTCCCGTGAACCGGGCCCACCGCGCGCCGCACGGCGCCACCGCCGTGGGAGGAACGCCCGCGCAGGAGGCCGCCGCGGCGGGCGCCGCCGCGGCGCCAGCGGCCGCCGCCGACCGCCGCGCCGGCGGGCTGCGTCCCAGCGGCGCGCGGCGCGCCAGCGCCGGCCCTGCCCCGCTTTCGCGGCGGGCTGCCGTCGCTGCCAGGGCTGCCGCCTCGGAGGGCGCCGGCCCCCCGCGCCACGCCCGCGGCCGCCGGCGCGCGGCGGGACGGGCCGTGCCGCGTCGGGGGAGGCCCCACGCACTGGCGGCGGCAGCCGCGGCGGCGCCGGCGGCGCCGGCGGCGGGTCCTCGCGGCCGCCGGAGGTTCCCCCCCGGGCCGCTCGTGTGTCGCGCTCTTTGGCGGGGGCGATCTCTGCGGTCCGTTCGAAGTGCCCCCTTCGCCCCCCCCCCCCGCGAGACGAGAAACTGAGTTGCCTGGGCCCGCGCTGGCCCTCACAGCGGGGTGGAAGGTGAGACGACAGAAGCATGATGAAGGCAGGAGGAGGAGAATGAGGATGAGAAGGAGGAGCAGCAGGAGGAGGAGGAGAAGGAGGAAGAGGAGGAGGAATGAAGTCGAGGAGGAGGGAAAGGAGGAGGAGGAGGAGGAGGAGGAGGAGGAGGAGGACGAGTGCAAACCTAAGACTCATCAAAGATATTGGAATACACCTTCCTCCAAGCTCCCTCCGCATAGGCGCCTACGAGGGTTCATTTCCACTGAAAGAAATGCCCCGTTGGGGGTCCACCGTGTGAAAATCCAGGAGCGTACCAAAACACAATTAGCCTGGCGTAGAACCCAACCATATGCAGTTGTCAGTGCCGCAGCTGCGGGCTTCATCTTCAGTGGAACTCCCCATAGGACAACGGAACGTGTGAGGGGTGTGCCGAGATGGGTGCCACTGGGGCATTCGGTGAAGCTCCCTATGGGGACACGAAACACGCGCGGGGCGTGCCGACATGGGTGGCGGAAACGCATGTGAGGGCCGCCGCTGGGGCCTCCAGTGGAGCTCCCTTTGGGTCCCCGAAACATGATGCTGCTGCTGCGGGGGGGGGGCCGGGATGGGTGGCGGAGACGCATGTAAGCGCCGCTACTGGGGCCTTCGGTGGAGCTTCCTATGGGGCCACGAAGCGCGTGAGGGGTGTACTGGGATGTGTGGCGGGGACGCATGTGGGCGCCGCCACTGGGGCCTTCGGTGCAGCTCCTTATGAGGCCACGAAACGTGTGAGAGGTGTGCCGAATTGGGTGCGGGTGGTGACGCATGCGGGCGGTGCCACTGGGGCCTTCGGTGGAGCTCCCTATGGGGCCACGAAACCTGTTGTTGTGAGGGGTGTGCCGGGATGGGTGGCGGGGACGCGTGTGAGCGCGGCCGCTGGGGCTTTCGGTGGAGTTCCCTATGGGGCCACGGAACGTGTGAGGGGTGTGCCGAATTGGGTGG
Source organism: Prorocentrum cordatum (assembly GCA_963575745.1). Classification (NCBI taxonomy): domain Eukaryota; class Dinophyceae; order Prorocentrales; family Prorocentraceae; genus Prorocentrum; species Prorocentrum cordatum. The sequence goes on along the minus strand of CAUYUJ010016249.1, from coordinate 500,725 downwards.
GTGTGGGCGACGCATGTGAGCGCCGCCACTGGGGCCTCCGGTGGATGATGGGGCCACGAAACCTGTGACGGATGTGCCGAAATGGGTGTGCGGGACGCATGCGCATGTGAGCGCCGCCACTGGGGCCTTCGGTGGAGCTCCCTATGGGGCCACGAAGCGTGTGAGGGGTGTGCCGACTTGGGTGTGCGGGACGCATGCGGGCGGCAGCACTGGGGCCTTCGGCGGAGCTCCTATGGGGCCACGAAGCGTGTGAGGGGTGTGCCGAATTGGGTGTGGGTGACGAATGCGGGCGGCAGCACTGGGGCCTTCGGCGGAGCTCCTATGGGGCCACGAAACGTGTGAGGGGTGTGCCGAATTGGGTGTGGGTGACGCATGCGGGCGGCAGCACTGGGGCCTTCGGTTGAGCTCCCTATGGGGCCACGAAGCGTGTGAGGGGTGTGCCGAATTGAGTGTGCGTGACGCATGCGGGCGGCAGCACTGGGGCCTTCGGCGGAGCTCCCTAGGGGGCCACGAAACGTGTGAGGGGTGTGCCGAATTGGGCGTGCGTGACGCATGCGGGCGGCAGCACTGGGGCCTTCGGCGGAGCTCCCGTTGGGGCCACGAAACGTGTGAGTGGTGTGCCGAATTGGGTGTGCGTGACGCATGCGGGCGGCAGCACTTGGGCCTTCGGCGGAGCTCCCTATGGGGCCACGAAGCGTGTGAGGGGTGTGCCGAATTGGGTGTGCGTGACGCATGCGGGCGGCAGCACTGGGGCCCTTCGGCGAGCTCCTATGGGGCCACGAAACGTGGGAAGGGACTTATGCATGGAGACGAATTGGGTGTGGGGTGTGAAGCATGCGGGCGGCAGCACTGGGAACTTCGGCGGAGTCCTTGTGGGGCCACGAAACGTGTGAGGGGTGTGCCGAACGGGGTGTGGGTGACGCATGCGGGCGGCAGCACTGGGGCCTTCGGCGGAGCTCATATGGGGCCACGAAACGTGTGAGGGGTGTGCCGAATTGGGTGTGGGTGACGCATGCGGGCGGCAGCACTGGGGCCTTCGGCGGAGCTCCCTATGGAGCTACGAAGCGCTGTACTGGGTGGGTGAAACGCAGGGAAGAGGGGGAGGAGGGAGGAGGAGGGGGCGGAGGAGGAGGAAGGAGGAGGCGGGAACGCGGGGCACCGTCTCTTCAAAACGAGGACCCAACACCACAGGATGGTTAGGAATTCTCCGAACTTCAGCGCCACGAATCAAGCTGACTGTTGCGTCTTGACGACACCATTCCTGGGATTTCAGCACCGCGAATCAACGCAACTGATGCGCCCTGGTACTCTTGAAGCGTTCCAAAACACCGTGCCTGTACGTTCACAATGAGACCCAATGAAACCCTTGGAACTTTGAAAACGAATGTGCGCGGGGCTAAGGCGAGAAACACATTTTGAAAAGGCGCCGCCCTCAATCCGTGAAGCTCTTGCAATGCTTTGAAGACGAATGCGCGCGGCGCTAAAGCGAAACTTACATACTGAAAACAAGCCGCCTTCATTCGCTGAGTTCTTCCAGGTGCTCGACAACGGTGTGCGCGCGGCGCTACGGCGAGCGCCACATTTTGAAAAAAAATAGCCTGACGAAGGACCCAACCATGTGCAGGTGTGAATACCGCAGTTGACACTACCAATTTCGGTGGGGCTCCCTATAAGGCCAAGAAACGTGTGAAGGGGATGGGTGTGCGGGACGCATGCGGGCGGCAGCACTGGGGCCTTCGGTGGAGCTCCCTATGGGGCCACGAAACGTGTGAGGGAGTTGACGAAATGGGTGTGGGTGACGCATGCGGACGCGGGCACTGGAGCCTTCGGTGGAGCTCCCTATGGGACCACGAAACGTTTGAGGGGTGTGCCGAAATGGGTGTGGCTGACGCATGCGGGCGCGGGCACTGGGGCCTTCGGTGGAGCTCCCTATGGAGCCACGAAGCGTGTGAGGGGTGTGCCGAAATGGGTGTGGTTGACGCATGCGGGCGCGGGCACTGGGGCCTTCGGTGGAGCTCCCTATGGAGCCACGAAGCGTGTGAGGGGTGTGCCGAAATGTGTGTGGCTGACGCATGCGGGCGCGGTCACTGGGGCCTTCGGTGGAGCTCCCTATGGAGCCACGAAGCGTGTGAGGGGTGTGCCGAAATGGGTGTGGGGGACGCATGCGGCCGCGGGCAGTGGGGCCTTCGGTGGAGCTCCCTATGGAGCCACGAAACGTGTGAGGGGTGTGCCGACATGGGTGTGGGTGACGCATGCGGGCGCGTGCACTGGGGCCTTCGGCGGAGCTCCCTATGGAGCCACGAAACATGTGAGGGGTGTGCCGAAATGGGAATTGGATGTGGGGACGCATCGGGCGCGGGCACTGGGGCCTTCGGTAGGAGGCTCCCCATGGGCACGAAGCGTGTGAAGTGTGTGCCGAAATGGGTGTGGCTGGCGCAGGCGGGCGCGGGGGAAATGGGAGGCATTCGGTGGAGCTCCCCATGGAGGCACGAAGCGTGTGAGGGGTGTGTGCCGAAATGGGTTGTGGCTTTGGAACGCATGCGGCGCGGGGCAACTGGGGCCTCGGTGGAGCTCCCTATGGAGCCACGAAAGGTGTGAGGGGCACTCGCCGGCGAGCTGGGTGTGGCTGGACGCATGCGGGCGCGGGCGCTGAGGCGGCGCGGGCGCTGGGGCCTTCGGTGGAGCTCCCTATGGAGCCACGAAACGTGTGAGGGGTGTGCCGAAATGGGTGTGGCTGACGCATGCGGGCGCGGGCACTGGGGCCTTCGGTGGAGCTCCCTATGGAGCCACGAAACGTGTGTGAGGGGTGTGCCGAAATGGGTGTGGCTGACGCATGCGGGCGCGGGCACTGGGGCCTTCGGTGGAGCTCCCTATGCAGCCACGAAGCGTGTGAGGGGTGTGCCGACATGGGTGTGGGTGACGCATGCGGGCGCGGGCACTGGGGCCTTCGGTGGAGCTCCCTATGGAGCCACGAAACGTGTGAGGGGTGTGCCGAATGGGGTGTGGGTGACGCATGCGGCCGCGGGCACTGGGGCCTTCGGTGGAGCTCCCTATGGAGCCTCGAAACGTGTGAGGGGTGTGCCGAATTTGGAGTGGGGAAGCATGCGGGCCCGGCAGCACCGGGCCTTCGGTGGAGCTTCCCTATCGGGAGCCACGAAAAGTGGTGAGGGGTGTGCGAAATGGGTGGTGGGTGACGCATGCGGGCGCGGGCACTGGACGGCCTTCGGTGGAGGTCCCTATGCAGCCACGAAGCGCTGTGAGGGTTTTCCGTGCCGAGAATGTGTGTGGGTTGGACGCATGGCGGCGCGCAGGCACTGGGGCACGTGCGTCGGAGCTCCCTTATGGAGCACGAAGCGTACCGTGAGGGGCTGTGCCGAAATTGGGCGCGTGGCTGACGCATGCGGGCGCGGGACTGGGGCCTTCGGTGGAGCTCCCTATGGAGCCACGAAACGTGTGAGGGGTGTGCCGAAACGGGTGTGGGTGACGCATGCGGGCGCGGGCACTTGGGGCCTTCGGTGGGAGCTCACTATGGAGCACGACACCTGGGAGGGGGGTGCGCTGCCCTGCGTGGTGGACCCGCATGCGGGCGCGGGCACTGGGGCCTTCGGCGGAGCTCCCTATGGAACCACGAAACGTGTGAGGTGTGTGCCGAAATGGGTGTGGGTGACGCATGCGGGCGCGGGCACTGGGGCCTTCGGTGGAGCTCCCTATGGAGCCACGAAGCGTGTGAGGGGTGTGCCGAAATGGGTGTGGGTGACGCATGCGGGCGCGGGCACTGGGGCCTTCGGTGGAGCCCCCTTATGGAGCCACGAAACGGTGTACTGGGTGGGTGAAGAGGAGAGGAGGAGAGGGGAGGGGAGGAGAGGAGGAAAGGAGAGGAGAGGAGAGGAGAGGAGAGGAGAGGAGAGGAGAGGAGAGGAGAGGAACGCGGGGCACCGTCTCTTCAAAACGAAGACCCAACACCACAGGATTTTTGAAAAAAAAACAAGCCCCCCTCAATCACTGAATCTCTCTCAAAAAATTATCCTGGCGAAGGACCCAACCATGTGCAATTGTGGGTACCGCAGATGTAAATATCTTCTTCGGTGGAGCCCCCTTACGGGGCCACGAAACGTACGAGGGGTGTGCCGACATGGGCGTGCGGGACGCATGCGGGCACACCCACTGAGGCCTCCGGTGGAGCTCCCTATGGGACCACAAAACGTGAGAGGGGTCACGAAACGCGTGAGGGGTGTGCCGAAATGAGTGTGCGGGACGCACGCGGGCACACCCACTGGGGCATTCGGCGGAGCTCCCTTTGGGGCCACGAAACGTGCGAAGGGTATGCCGACATCGGTGTGCGGGACGCATGCAGGCGGCAGCACTGGGACCTTCGGTGGAGCCCCTCTATGGGGCCACGAAACGTGCGAGGGGTGTGCCGAAATGGGTGTGCGGGGCGCATGCGGGCACACCAGTTGGGGCCTTCTGTGGAGCTCCCTATGGGACTACGAAACGTGTGAGGGGTCACGAAACGCGTGAGGGGTGTGCCGAAATGGATGTGCAGGACGCATGCGGGCACACCCACTGGGGTGTGCCCAATTGGGTGTGCGTGACGCATGCGGGCGGCAGCACTGGGGCCTTCGGTGGAGCTCCCTATGGGGCCACGAAGCGTGTGAAGGGTATGCCGAAATGGGTGTGCGGGACGCATTCCCTATGGGGCCACGAAACGTGTGAGGGGTGTGCCGAAATGGGTGTGCGGGACGCATGCGCGCGGCAACACTCTGGGGCCTTCGGTGGAGCTCCCTATGGGGCCACGAAACGTCTGAGGGGTGTGCCGAATTGGGTGTGGGTGGCGCATGCGGGCGGCAGCACTGGGGCCTTCGGCGGAGCTCCCTTTGAGCGACGAAACGTGTGACGGTGTGCCGAATTGGGTGTGCGTGACGCATGCGGGCGGCAGCACTTGGGCCCTTGGTAGAGTTCCCTATGGGGCCACGAAGCGTGTGAGGGGTGTGCCGAATTGTGTGTGCGTGACGCATGCGGGCGGCAGCACTGGGGCCTTCGGCGGAGCTCCTAGGGGGGCACGCGGCGTGTGAGGGGTGTGCCGAATTGGGTGTGGGTGACACATGCGGGCGGCAGCGCTGGTGCCGTCGGTGGAGCTCCCTATGGGGCCACGAAGCGTGTGAGAGGCGTGCCGAATGGGTGTAGGTGACGCATGCGGGCGGCAGCACTGGGGCCTTCGGCGGAGCTCTTGTGGCCACGAAACGTGTGAAGGGTGTGCCGAAATGGGTGTGGCTGACGCATGCGGGCGGCAGCACTGGGGCCTTCGGCGGAGCTCCCTATGGGGCCACGAAAGCGTGTGAGGGGTGTGCCGAATTGGGTGTGGGTGACGCATGCGGTCGCACCTGGGGCAGCTGGGGCCCGAAACGTGTGAGGGGTGGCCGAATTGGATGTGGGTGACGCATGCGGGCGGCAGCACTGGGGCCTTCGGCGGAGCTCCTATAGGGCCACGAAACGTGTGAGGGGTGTGCCGAATTGTGTGTGCGTGACGCATGCGGGCGGCAGCACTGGGGCCTTCGGCGGAGCTCCCTATGGGGCCGCGAAACGTGTGAGGGGTGTGCCGAATTGGGTGTGGGTGACGCATGCGGGCGGCAGCACTGGGGCCTTCGGCGGAGCTCATATGGGGCCACGAAACGTGTGAGGGGTGTGCCGAATTGGATGTGGGTGACGCATGCGGGCGGCAACACTGAGGCCTTCGGCGGAGCTCCCATGGGGCCACGAAACGTGTGAGGGGTGTGCCGAATTGGGTGTGGGTGACGCATGCGGGCGGCAGCACTGGGGCCTTCGGCGGAGCTCCTATGGGGCTACGAAGCGCTGTACTGGGTGGGTGAAACGCAAGGAAGAGGGGGAGGAGGGAGGAGGAGGAGGAGGAAGAGGAGGAGAAGGAGGAGGAGGAGGAGGAGAGGAGGAAGGAGGAGGCGGGAACGCGGGGCACCGATTCTTAAAAACGAGGACCCAACACCACAGGATGGTTGGGAATTACATCGGATGCGCGCGGTGCTAAAGCGACAACCGCATTTTGAAGACGGACCGCCCTTCATGTGTGGAGCTCTTGCACATGTTTGTAACGAATGTGCGCGGCGCAGAAGCGAGAGACATATTTTGGAAGCGGCCCGCCCTTCACGTGTAAAACTGTTGCCAGCTTTGAAGCTTGAGGGTCATACATGGTAAGAAGTCTCAGGCGAAACGCCCGGCCCGCCTTTCCGACTGGCGTCGGGGTGTGACAAGGACGAGTTATTCATAAGGAAAAGGAGGAGGAAGAGTAGGAGGAGGAGGAGGCGGAGGAGGACGAGCTCGAGGAGAATGAGGAGGCGGAGCAGGAGGGCTTTCCCAAACCTGCTCACTGGATGAGGAGGTGGGGGCGTGTAAGCCCAGGGCGCATCAACGGTGTTGCAGTAGACCGTGCCTCCAAGTTCCCTTTTTTCGCAAGTCCTTACAACTAATTCTTTCCATTGTGGGAAGTGCCCCATTGGACGACCACCGTCTGAGAGTCCTCAGTCGTGCCAGAATCGCAGGCATAGAGATTGACACCAACACCAATTTCGGCGGTGTGCCTCCACCGAGGGAAGAAGATCCCGATCTCGGTGATGGTGGTAATATTCTGGCTTCCAAGGTGGCCGAACTATTACCACCAACACCGAACATCTAGGATCATCTTCCCCCTGTGGAGGCAACCCCCTGTCTTGGTGTTGGTTCCAATTTCCAGGCCTCCGACAGAACACAATTCCTGGGACGTCGGCGCAGCGGAAGAATGACTGCTGCGTCCGGACACTCCGGAATCGTGACCAAACACCATTACTTGGGGCTCAACGCCGCGAATCCATGCGCATGCTGCGTCCTCCTAAATCGTGGCAGCACACCACTCCTGGGAATTGAGTCATACGAATCCTTGAACATGCTGCGAGCTTCAAGGTGGATGCGCGAGAGCCACATGCTGAAAAGGAGCCGCCATCCATCCTCGAACTTTGAAAGTAGAATGTATGCGGCGCTGAGCACGAGCCCCATTTTGAAAACCACCCGCCCTGCATCCTTGTAACTGTTGTAAAGCTCAAAGTTTCCACGTCATACATTGCATGGGCGTCTCAAGCGGAACGCCCGGCGAGGCCCTGCCTACAAGTCTGGGGGTGCGTCAGGGAGTAATACTTTTTGACGAAGAAGGGATGGAGGAGGAGAAGGACGAGAAGTAGGAGGAGGAGAAGGAAGAGAAGTAGGAGAGCCACTGCAAACCCAAGACTCATGAACGATGTTGGATCACACCCTCCCTCCAAGCTCTGTCTTCAGTGGCCCCCATAAGGACTCATTTTCAGTGAGCGAAGTGCCCCGTTCAGAGATAAACGTCTGAAGATCCTCAAGCGTGCCCAAGCACCGTCCTTGGAACTTCAACGCCACGAATCAACCTGACTGTTGCGTCTTGACGATCTTGAACAGTGCCGGAAAACCAGTCCTGGGACTTCTGCACCGCGAATCAGCGTAACTGCTGCGCCCTGACAATCCTGAATCGTTCCGAAAACGTTAGCCATGGGGACCCGTGCAACTGTTGCAAATGTTAAAGACAAATGTGCGCGGCGCCGCGGCGAGAGCCACACTTTGAAAAAGAGTCGCTCTCCATGGTCGAAACTGTTGCAATTTTACAAAGCGAATGTGAGCGGTGCTGTGGCGAGAACCACATCTTGAAAACGACCCGCACTCCATCCGTGAAGCTGTTGCAATTAAAACCCCCAGCCCTCAATCCGTAAAATCCCGGCGAAGTTTTACAGCAAGTGTGCGCGGCGCTAAAGCGAGAACCACATTATGATCACCGCGCACCCTCCATCCGTGTAAAGCTGTTGCCAATTCTTGAAGCTTCAGGACCATACGCGGTGAGGACCCCCCCTGCTGGAGCCCCCGAGGAAAAACTCAGCGGGGTAATTAGCACGGGGTCCCTGGCGAACCAACCCGTGCTCTGCTCCCTTCGGCGCACGACCCTGGAGAGCGCCGCGGGCACGGGAGCCCTCGAGCCCCCACTACGGTCAGGTCGGGCAGGTCCTCCTGTAGGCGAATTTTGGCGTAAAAATCAAGAACAGTCCAGGAATATTCAGAAAGAGCCAAACATAATCAAACACATCGGTCCCAGACTTTTTTAAAGTATTCAACTTTTTATACATATATATAGAGAATATATATATATATATATATATATGTACATTTATACATATATATACATATATATATATATATTACAAAAGGATAGATTCCTCTTGTAGAGAGACACGCCCGACGTAAGACCCACGGGCTGGACGGCCCTCAGGCAGGCGGTGCCCTGCAGGCTGCAGCCCCCGCTGCAAGGCCGGAGCGCCCCTGGCCGGGGCGGAGGGCCCCCAGGCGAGGGGGGCGGAGCGCCCCCATTGGATGTCGGTCCGGTCGAGGGAAACAATTACTCCCTCCCTCCTCCCTCCTGCCTCCTGCCTCCTCCCTCCTGCTTCCTCCCTCTTCCTTACTCCCTCCTGCCTCCTGCCTCCTCCCTCCTGCCTCCTCCCTCCTCCCTCCTGCCTCCTCCCTCCTGCCTCCTCCCGCCTCCCTCCTTCCCTCCTACCCCCTCCCCTCCTCCTCCTCCCTCCCTCCTCCCTCCTCCTCTCCTCCTCCTCCTCCTCCTCCTCCTCCTCCTCCTCCTTCTGCCTCCTCCTCCTGCTCCTCCCTCCTGCCTCCTGGCCTCCTCCCTCCTCCTCCCTCCTCCTCCTCCTCCTCCCTCACCTCCTCCCCTCTCCTCCTCCTCCTCCGTCCTCCCTCCTCCCCCTCCCCCTCCTCCTCCTTCTCCTCCTCCTTCCCTCCCCACAGAACTCATCAGACCCACCGCCAATTTTGCACACTGGGGGGAGGGGCATGCGTTGACAGATGGATGTGGCATGAGTGCTCACTATCGTTTTCCGAGGTCGGTCGAGTCCTGGCGGGGGCGGACGTTCCGCCCCAGGACTCGACCGAGCCGAGCTCACAGCAGATGTGGCTAGGAAGAAACAAACAAATTTGGCGTGGGCGCTCCGCGCGAGCTTCTTGGATCCGCGCGGGACCCCCCTCCCTGGCGCGCGGAGCGCGCCAGGGGCGGCGCCAGAGGCGCCGCCGGGGCGGCCCCAGCGCGGAGCCAAGAAATCCGCGCGGAGCGCCGAAGGTTTATGCTTATGCCGTGTTTGTTCTTCCTCGAGTGGCGCACGCAAAATGATGAGGTGGATTCGGGAAGCCCTGCTCCCAGAAGCGTTAGCGTCGCCGCCTTCCACCGACTTTTCGCCGGCGGGCGCCCCCCCCCGCCCGTCCGTGGGGAGAAGGCTATAAACTATCCATGGCACGCCACCGCGGGGAGGCCATCCGCGTGCTACTGCCGACGAAGTACCAAGCCTTCGGACAAAGACGAGTGAGCAAACCCGGTGGCGGGCCCCCAATGGCGGCGTGTCATCGATACCCCTTTCGGGATCCACCAAAGGGGGGGTTGCCCTGAAAGGGGGGGCATGAGCTCGATCCGCTGGTGCACCGAACTGCCACAATCAAATGCCCCCCGCATGCCCCGCCAATCGGCAACTATCGGGAGCTGCCGGCGGCTGGTGGGCATCTGTTCTAGGCGGTCCGGTGCCAAAACCGATCGAACTCATACACGCACCCGGGGCCACCCCCCTCTTTTTGCGGATCCCGATCTTTCCCCTCCTGAGCTCTGCTCCTGCGGTTCTTCAACTGAGGGCGCGGCACGCCAGAGGCGAGGCTGGAGGAGTAGGAGGAGGAGGTGGTGGAGGAGGAGCAGGAGGAGGAGGAGGAGGAGAATGGGGAAGGAGGAGGAGGAGGAGGAGGAGGAGGAGAAGGAGGGGGAGGAGGAGGAGGAAGAGGAGGAGGAGGAGGAGGAGGAGGAGGGGAGAGGAGGAGGAGGGGGAGGAGGAGGAGGAGGCCGCGGGAGCCAAGAGGCCCCGCCACTAGAACGCGCAGCATACTGTGGAGGGATGATGTGCTTCAGAGCCTGCGCGGTTCGCGCGGACGCCTCTCGCTCACGGGGCGGTGGCGCCGGCGGACCCGCCGCCGACTCACTCTGGCCGGCCTTGCGCCGGCCGTCCGTCGAGGGCGAGGCACCCGAAGTTGAGCAGGGACCGAGCGTCCCGGCATTCCTATAGGCCTACCACGAAATCTTTGTAGAACCCGAGCATGTTCTTATATAGAACCAAAACAATGTTCTTAGAACATCATCCCGATATATCAAGACAACACAAAACAATATCGGCCAGAAATGTTCTAAGAACATTTCGTAGAAACCACAAACAATTCTCAGAACAGTGTTTGGTGGGCCTATAGGCATGCAGGGACGCGTCGCCACCGCTTGACGAAGGCGAGGCGCCCCTGCCGACGTCGTCGTGCGCGCTCAGTGCAGGGCTGCTGCGGGCCGCTGCAGGAGCGTGCGCGCTCTGTCCAACTCACTGGAGATCCCAAATTTGGAATTGTCGGCCGCAATTTCTCCCAAGCGCAAGTAGTCTGGGCAAAAGAAATCCGCTCAGAATCTGTCCCAGCATCCCCTTTCAGAATCCATTCTTCGGGTGCAGGAGGGGGGCTAAGAAGAGGGGGTCGCATCATGGCCCGAGGCATGTGCGTGGACGAGTGGGGGCCAGGGAACTCGTCGAAGAAAGAAGAAGAGGAGGCGATGCCATCTCCCACACACTCTCCTGCCCTACGGCGAGCATAGCGTGTGCTCGCGGCGGCTCCAGCGACACGCTCTGCCCGGCGAGCGGATCGCGTGTCGCCCCGCTCGTGAGGCGGAGGGCTGGGAACTGCTGGGGATCCCAAACGCCTGGGGGCTGGGACGCGGTCGGCGTGCCGCGGCGAGGCGTGGCGGGCCGGTAACCAGCGGCGCGGCACGCTCGACAAAAGTGCCCGCCCGTACGGTCCTCGCGCCCCTCTTCTGAGATCCGACGTTGCGGCACACTCGCCACATCACGGAGCATCGCGTCAGGAGCGCTGCAGACCCCGCCTTGGTGCAGCATTTCTCTTCGAGCCCGATCGATCTGCGATGGTCCCAGGGCCCGCTCGCAACCCGGCCAAAGCCTCAGGCGAACTCTGGCACGGAACGGAACTCTATACACCGGCGCTTTTTCCGGCCCTGCTCTGGAATTTGCAAAGGAAAGCGGATCCTGAAAGGGGACCCTGGTGTATAATTTGTTCGTTGTTTCCCGGGGGAACGCATGAAACAAATGTACACCACACCACCCCGATGTCGTCCCCGACCGTCCAAACATGATCGACCCACGAACCCGGAAAGGAATATAGCAATGTAAGGCATGGCGACGCTTCAAAGACACCTGATTGGACGTCGGGCAAACGCAATGCTGAGTGTATCGACCTTGATGTACCGTGCCGAAGGCTGTGCTGTGCTGCGCCATGCTGAGTCTGCGATGTGCCATGCCGAGATTTTGCCCTATAGCGTTGTGGCTCGAATCCTCCTTTGTTTCTGAGTCCTGACCGAACTGATCTGGATCTTAAGCTCGAGCTGCCTGGGCACATAGTAGCTGCCCCAGAGTTAATTGACAGGGGGCACGCGCCAGGCGACGTGCAACGGGGACACCGCGGGACGTGCCAAGGGGACGCGCTACGGAACGTGCCAATGGACGTGCCACGGGACGTGCAAAGGGACGCGCCGCGCGACGTGCCAGGGGGTCGCCACGGGACGCGCCACGGAACGTGCCAGGGAACGTGCCAGGTTGCAATGCAGAGTGTATTGGGGCCCGACCCCTTGTAAATTACGCTGCGTCCGCGCTCCCAGGGCCACGATTCGTCGTACATTACGCTGCGTCCGAGCCCCCAGGGCACCGATCCCTTGCGTATTTTACGCTGCGCCCGCGCTCCAAGGGCCACGATCCCTTGTAAATCACGCTGCGTCCGAGCTCCCAAGGCCCCGACCCCTCGAAAATTATGCTGCGCCCGCGCTCCAAGGGCCACGATCCCTGGCAAATTACGCGTGGTCCGCGCTCCAAACGCCACGATCCCTTGTAGATTACGCCGCGTCCGAGCTCCCAGGGCCTCCTGGGGCATGCTGGGGCGCCCAGGCCCTCAAGTTTTGCAAAACAAGCGTTTCGCTCGAGACGTCCTTTTTTTTTGGCGCGAGGGGCGCACCATCCTCGAGCGGGCAGGCAAACACTCAACTCTTGCAAGGAAATCCTGGAAAAAAACAAACGAATTAGTCGAGATCCTCGAAATTCCTGCGCGCGCGGGACGCGGCACGCGCGAGACATCCTCGGAGTTCCTGCGCGCGGGACGCTTTTCCGCGTCGCGGCTGGGGCTCCAGACCTTTTTTTTGTTTTTGTTTTTTGTTGTTTTTTCTTCTAGGTGATTCTGCTAAACATGCCCCTGTACCCTCTTTTTTACGAAAGAAAACGGGTGTCCGCGGACCCCGTTATTCATCGAGGGTCCGAAGTGGGGGGTCGACTTTCCTCGAGCGGGCACGCGCGAAACGGATTTTTGTCACGCCGAATTGGACTTTACCTCGATTTTCATCGAGCGGAAATCCGCCGGCCTCCTTCAAGTCAAAACCGGGGGTAAACCAGCTAAAAGAGAACCCTGGGCCCCAGCCCTTTCCAGGAAAAATCATGGGATTGAAGACCAGCCCACCACTGGCAATGAAAATATTCAAATTTCCGATCTGATCGTGGATCTCCTGACCCAGGTCAATCCAAACCTTAGCCAGTCAAGCCTTGCAGGATCCTGCACCCAAGCCGCGGCCAATGCGACGCTGTCGCTGCAGGATCCTGCAATACCCGGCGCTCAGCTTCCCCGTTTACGCTGACCCCCGTGCCCAGACCCCCGATGTCATGATATTTTCATGAAGTTGACCCCCAGAGGTCTGGACCCCTTCCCCCAGACCGGTTTTTTCGTACCGAGTCGTTTTTTGACGCTCCCGAGGCGCAGGAAGGGTCCCCAGAGGCTGAAAACAGCGAAAAACTTTTGGACGCGAGAAGGTCTGGGTCTCCTGAGCCCTGATCTGGGCCGCCCAGGGGGCCTCAAAAAAGGCGAAAAAACGGGCCAAGGGTCGCGATATGTGGACCTGTTCCTTCTCTGATCGATTCTTTCGATGCGTCGGAGATCTCGACCCATTCCTCAGGACCAGTTTTTCATCCTGCATCGCTTTTTGAGGGTCCCGAGGCCGTGCGAGGGCCCCCAGGGGCGAGTTTTGCGAAAAACCTCCGTCTTGATGTCTCAGCGCGTTGGATCTTCCAGTGCGTTGGATCTGGTGCCCAGGGTAGCGGTCTGGATACCTGTTCCTCCTCAGCGGAGGCGGAGCTCAGAGCCCCGCGGCCCCCAGCTCCTCCTCCTCCTCCTCCTCCTCCTCCTCCTCCTCCTCCTCCTCCTCCTCCTCTCCTCCTCCCCCTCCCCCTCCTCGTCCTCCTCCTCCCCCTCCTCCTCCTCCTCCTCCTCCTCCTCCCTCCTCCTCTCCTCCTCCTCCTCCTCCTCCTCCTCCTCCTCCTCCTCCTCCTCCTCCTCCTCCTCCTCCTCCGACGACGACGACGACGACGACGACGACGACGACGACGACGACGACGACGACTACGAGCTGATGCCCGCGGTCCTCGGCCGGTGCCCGCTCGCAGAACCGCGCCCAGCGGCCGGCGCCCTGCGCCGCCGCCCCGGGCGCGGGCGCGGCGGCGGGCTCCGCGGGCGCCCCGCCCGCGGGCGCCCAGCCCGCGGGCGCCCAGCCCGAGGCCCCCTCGGCCGGGCGCGGCTCCGGGGGCTCGCCCTGCCGCGAGGGAAGGTCGAGGAGGACGGCCCCTGTCCTCCTCCTCCTGCTCCTCCTGCTGCTCCTCCTCCTCCTCCTCCTGCTCCTCCTCCTCTTTCTCCTCTTCGCTCCTCCTCCTCCTCCTCCTCCTCCTCCTCCTCCTCCTCCTCCTCCTCCTCCTTCCTCTCTCCTCCCTTTCCTCCTTTCCTCATGCTCCTCCTCCTCCTCCTCCTCCTCCTCGTCCTCCTCCTCCTCGTCCTCCTCCTCCTGCTCCTGATCCTGCTCCTGCTCCTGCTCCTGTTCCTGCTCCTGCTCCTGCTCCTGCTCCCCCTCCTGCTCTTCTGCTGCTCCTCCTCCTCCTCCTCCTCCTTTTCCTCCTCCTCCTCCTCCTACTCGTGCCTTTCTCATGTTCCTTCTGGTTCTCCCGCATCTGCTCCTGATCCGGCTCCTGGTTCTGCTCCTCCTCCTCCTCCTCTTCCTCCTCTCCTCCTTCTCCTCCTTCTCTCCCTCAGATCCTGGTGTTGCAATGTTTCATACTGGTCTCGGGCCCCTGGACCATCACAGATCGACTCGGCTCAAAGTAAAACATGCCGCAGAAAGGTGAGGTCTGGAGTGGCGGTGGTGATTTGCCACGATGTTGTACATGCTTCGCAAGCTCACCTGCCTCAGACAAGAGCGCAACACCCTACCCCACCCGAGCCAAGTACCCTGCATTAGGTCTGGGGAAGGAGCCACCTTCATAAAGCCGGTCCTCGGGGTCGAATTCGAACGACTCTACCTGCACACCATCCTTGATCCTCCTCCTCCTCTTTCTCCTCCTCCTCCTCTCTGCTTCTCCCTCCCCCCAACACCAGCAACATCGCGGTATCTGTGCCATGCAGCCACAGACGACCGAAACCAAACAAGAAACAACTCTACAGCGTGACGAGATGAACCTGCAAGCCGCGCTGTTGACCTGCCTCCTTCCCCTTCCTCCTCCTCCACCTCCTCCTTCCCTCCTCCCATTCGCTCCTTGGGGGAGCAGGAGGAAGAAACATATGGTAATTACCGGAGAAAAACCCCAATCAGGGCTATAGGGCTAGGGGGCTATAGGGCTATAGGGCTATTGAGCTATAGGGCTCTTGAGTTGTAGGGCTCCAGGGCTATTGGGCTACAGGGCACCCCCGAGCACGCCCGGGCAACCCCCGCGAGCACCCGGGCGTGCAGCGAAAATCGGCGGCCAACCTCACCGCCAGGCACCCCCGGGCACCCGGGCGTGCAGCGAAAATCGGCGGCAAACCGAACCTAACCATATGAATCCGCTAGGACCCCTACAGAGGCAAGCTCTGATTGGGGAATGATGATGCTGCTGATGATGATGCTGATGATGATGATGAGGAGGAGGAGGATGAGGAGGAGGAGAAGGAGGAGGAGGAGGAAGTGGCAATCCTGCTCCTACCACCGCCCGTCTGACTATCCACTCCTGCCAAGCAAGCCGCCGATCCTAGCCGGCAGCTGGCCACCCCCCCCCCGAGACGCCCCGACCTGCCCGCCCGCGAGCAACTCCACGCCGACCCTGCCGGGCGCCGACCGTTGCAGCGCGCCTGGCAGGAAACCGCGGGCGCCCCTCGCCCGAGCCGGCCTCCCGCTGCTGCGCTCCAGCTCTCACTCGGGGACGGCCTCCGCGGCGGGCGCGAGGCCGCACGGGGCCCCCCTGGACGGGACGCCGCCGCTGCCGAGCCGGCGGGCGCAGCGCGGGCAGGCCCGCGCCGGAGCTGGGCGCCGAGGCCTCCCGCCCTCCGCCGGCGCGCGGCGCTCGCAGCCCCCGGCGGCAGCCCCCCCGACCGCACGGCGGGCGGCCGCTGCGGCCCCTCGGCGGGCGCGCCAGGCCCGTCGGGAAGCCTGGCGCGGCGGGGCACCGAGCGGGCAGGCCGAGCCCTGCCACTTCGCCAGCGCTGCGCCCGCGTGCCGACGAGGGCGCATGCTGGCTCGCAGGTGCCTCGCCGCAGCCGCCATATGCCACCGCGCCAAGGCGCGCCACGTCCCACGGCGCTGCCATGCCGTGCTGGCCCTGCTCTCGGCACGACGGCTGGATACGCGGGCTCGGAGCCACACGAGCTGGGTGCTTTCATCACCAATGTGCAACTGGCCCAAGAACGCCGCCCACGACTCCCCATAGGCGACGTGCCAGGCTGTAGAGGACCCACGCCAAAATGGGGGCCTCGCCAGCACGCCAGCATGCCAGCCGCCACGGATCACCTGTGAGTTGGTGTGCAACGCGATGGGCGGGAGGAAGTGGCAGCGCTTCGACGGCCGCAAGCAGCTCGCCGCTACCGCTCTCCTGAGGCAGAGGCCAGGAGACAACACCCATGATGCACGAGGAGATCTCGTTGCAGGCGTCCACGGTGAGGGCCGACCAGCCCACGCGCGCAAAGTTGCCAAGGGGCCCCAGCCGAACCACCCGAGCAACGGACGGAGCGGCCTGTCAACGGCAGCGGGCGGTCAGCGAGGGGGTCGGCCACCAGCGCTGGCTCACAGAAGATCCCACCCTCAAAAACGGCTGTCACGTTCGGCGGGGGGCAGCTCGCGGAGGTCGCAGTCGTCGCAGTCCTGCTGAGCTGGCTCGGCCGCCGGGGGAGGGCAGTACCACGCCAGGTGCCTCACGGTGCTCATCGGCGGCGTCGCAACACCGCCGGCAGGGCTTGCGAGAGCACGGCCAGCGACAGGTCAAGGCCAACACAGCACGGCGTCCCGCGCACTGCTCCAGATGGCCGTCGGATTGCGCGGACGCCTTACGTGGCCTGCAGCAGCCGTCGGCGGATGCCGCGCACAGCGGCGCCGCCCTCCAGGTGGCCGAGGCTTGGTTCGGCGGCCACCTCCGACCATTGCCAGCGCTGGCGGGCAGACCTGACGAGCCCCGTCGGCGCGAGCTTGCTCACAATATTTTTGGCGTCGGCGGCTAGGAAGAGGGTGACTGCGCTGGCGATCAGAGGCTTCAACGAGAGTGCTGTTAGAGAGAACTGTGTGCTTGCCCACAAAATCCTGAAGTCCACCTGCCGCTTCCAGGCCGTCGACGCAGCACCGCGGGCCCTGGGCCTGCCGCTGGAAGCCATGGCCCGCCCGCAGCGCCGGAGCCGCGGCTCCGCAGCCGGCCAGGTCCTCAGGACCCAGGCGAGCGCCGGCGCGTCCTGCGCCGCGTCCCGGCGAAGTGTGCCGAAGGCGCGGCGTCAGC
This sequence comes from Prorocentrum cordatum, assembly GCA_963575745.1. Lineage (NCBI taxonomy): Eukaryota > Dinophyceae > Prorocentrales > Prorocentraceae > Prorocentrum > Prorocentrum cordatum. Next base: position 483,770 of record CAUYUJ010016249.1, on the reverse strand, counting down.
CGGCGCTGCGCCTCGGCCTGCGGCTTCCTTTTGGCCTACTACGCCACCAGCGGTCGCAGCGCGTGCCCTGAACCAGGGACCGTGAGCAGTGGAGGCGACGGCGGAGCGGCTGCCCCAAGGCCTGCGGGCGGCCAGCGCTCTTGGCCACCACTAGTGTTAGGTCGGGCATGTCCTCCTGCAGGCGGATTCAGGAAGAAAAACAATACATAGTCAACAACATACAAACAAATACAAACAAATGGTAAAACATGTCCCCTGATATTTTGTTCCCTACTTAGGCTCTGCCTAGAAGGGTTCTTACTCTGAGGCTTAAGGGGCTGGGCAGTGGAACCCGCCCCGGGCGGTTCCCCCAGTATCCGCCCCGCGGTTCCACCAGTGACGTTCCCTTAGCTTCGCGTTGTTCATCTCATCTTAGCTTAGCTTATTTCATGTTACCTTAGCTTAGCTTTTTTTTACCTCAGTCTTATCTTAGTTTAGTTTACCTCCATCTTAGCTTCGCGGAGCTTTAGCATAGCAGAGCACAGCATCGCATAGCATCGCATAGCGTAGCATAGCACAGCATCGCTTATCATAGCATAGCCCAGCATAGCATAGCATAGCGCAGCATCGCATAGCATAGCATAGCATAGCATAGTGCAGTACAGCACAGCACAGCACAGCACAGCACACCATGGCACAGCGCAGCATAGTATAGCAGAGCAGAGCAGAGCAGAGCATAACATAGCGCAGCACAGCATCATTGCAGTTGCTTTCCTAGAGGCTCCAACTCCTAGGTAGGGTCGCACTGGGATAATTTAATTAATTTTGAACGCTCCTCCTGTAGACGGACAACACTGGTGCCCGCTAGCAGCAGCCTTGGCGAAGTTGCGCTCGTCGACTCGCGCCAGCACTTTGGCCCTCCCGCAACCTGCGCTCCTGGCCGTCGATGGAGGAACCAAACGCCTCGCCCATGCATTCGATGACGCCGGCGGGGTGTCCAGCCATGATGATGCTGACGATGAGGACGAGGATGAAGATGGTGATGCTGTTGGTGGTGGTGCTGGTGATGATGTTGATGATGGTGCTGATGATGATGAATGTGTTTTAGATGGTGATGATGGCGGTGATGATGACGATGACGATGACGAGGATGATGCTGATGATAATGATGGCGGCGGTGGTGATGCTGATGGTGCTGCTGGTGGTGATACTAATTATCTTGATGCTGACTATGATGATGGTTCTGGTGATGAACTTGGTAATGCTGATGCTGCTGATGACGACTCGGGTCACGATGTTGATGGTGATGGTGGTGATGCTGCTGGTGGTGATCATGGGGATGATGATGACGACGACGGTGACGACGATGATGCTGATGACGATGACGATGATGATGCTGATGATGACGGTGACGATGCCGATGACGATGCCGCTAACGATGACGATGATGGCGATGCTGACGATGACGAGGATGATGCGGTGAATGATGAAGAGCGACGAGGATGACCATGATGATGATGATGGTGATGATGGCGGTGGTGGTGATAATAATGTTGTTGGTGATGATGATGCTGATCAGGTATGTATGTATGTGCGCTCCTCGGGACGAGTCTCGGCCCTGTGAGAGCTGGGAGAACAGAGGCTCTAGTAAACAAAGTACTCATTGAACCAACAACAACTAAAATCTTGCAAACGAGCGCCACTTGACAATAATATTCATGTGATGGGCCCACAGTTCTGGTTGGCTGGCCACGCTATTCCAAGGCTGGAGGAGCTGAGGGCAACGGGAGAGGAAGAATTCCCATCTCCAGGGGCGGAGCTTGCGGGCGCGGCTTTGTCGACCGCGCCCCAGTGCCAATGGAGGGCCTGAAGGGAGAGGCGGGCAGGGTCACGCTCACTCAGCGCTTCCAGGTGCCCTGCTCATCGATATTGCAATTCGGTCGAGCACATGCCCCAAACTCTGATCCCCACCCTCCTCGTCGTCTTGTTTATTTTGGAGCAGGTGTCTCTCCTGATCTCGTCCTACGGCGCGTGGCTGTTCTTCCGAGAAACCGAATGCCCGACGACGCATCGCGTCCTGCAGGCCACGCAACTGCACGAACTGATTGCGCAGGAGCGCCCGCCCCCTGGTCCCCCAGAACGGACTGTTTCGAACTAGACTATCGCAGAGCAGCAGCCGCTTGTCAAACGGGGCGGAACGGTGGCACAAGACGCTGCGCCAACGAAACCAAGTCTTCCAGGCCTGAGAGAAATCCGATGCTCCAGAGCTCCGTCGCCTCGTCCGTCGCGTGAAATTTCCGCCCCCCCCCCCCCCCTCCCCCCCCCCCCCCCCCCAAGATCTCGATCGCCTCGCCCCTCGAACACGTTCAATCTCAGTGTCGGCCAGGGCCGCCGTTTCATTCCAGCACGGAGCATCGGGAAAGGATGTATTCGACCACTGGCACTCTGACATATCCACCTTGCAACCTCCCTCCTCCAAAAGCTGTAACCAGTTATTCGCCCTGGTGTTCATCTCCTTCCTCGCCCCCCCCCCCCCCCCCCCCCAAAGATTCAGAAGTTGTCGGCGAAACATAAAATCTGGATGAACAGGTCCTGAAACATAAAATCTGGATGAACAGGTCCTGGCCGGGGTCCCCCGTCGAAGCCTGCCAGCGGAAGCCCCATCCGTGGCGCTCGCAGCGCCGCACGAAAACATCGATCAGGGCGTCGAGTCTCAGATTGAACAGGAAAGGCGCAGCTGGGCCCCCCTGCGCCAGAGAGCGAGCTCAGATCATCCTACGAAACAATCGTCTCCATCCTTCCCACCTCCCTTAGCCGACCTGCCAGTAGCACTTTCGGGGCGCCGTGCTGCACCCCAGCGGCTGCAACGACCGCGCGGTCGGAGTAGTCGTAGGCTTTCAAAGTGTCTCCTGCGTGCGTGACAAGCGGGCGCACAGGGTAACAGTCGCTACACTTCTCGGTCAACTGCCGAACTCTGAATACGACCTGCTCCGCCTGGAATCCCGACCGAAACGCGAACTGGCATTTCGAATGCTTTCGTTGTTCGGGGGTGAGCAGGGGCAGCAGGCTGCGACTGTGCCACTTGTATATGACTGGCAGAAGAGTGCTCGGGCGAAGGTCCACGACGCTACCGATCATGCAGGCTGTTGCGAAACAGCTCTGCGACGCATGCCATCGCTTGCTCGGCCAACTTGGACAACGTCTCCACCGCCGCCCCATCTGTCTTGGATCCCTGTTCCCCCATCTTCATCTTCATCTTCATCTTCACCAAACCGTCTCTCGCCCATCCCCGATCCAGTCGCCTGAAACTGCCCAGCGCAGCGGGGCTCCAGTGGGCCTGTGTCCAAGCGGGTTTCCGACGTACTCTGGGCTCTCACGGGGGCGCCCGAGGGTGAAATCCCTGGGCAGCGCGGGGGGGGGGGGCCGAAGAGGTCGGAGTACAAGGGGGTCAACATCTTGGATTTCTCGTCGGTGGTCGCCGCCGTCTGCGTGGACCTGTCGTCGAGAGGTCGTGGTAAGATCCCATTCTGGATCGTGCTTTCGGTGGCGCAGGAAATCGTTTCGTCTCCAGGCGTTCGTCGGTCTTAGCCGTCGCGCGTAGTCGTGATATCGTGCGTCTCGTCCTGTAGAGTTCCTTCGCCGGGGCCCCGTGGACATGGCCTCTGGGCCCCGCCCTTAGCTGCCGCTGGAGGTCCCGCGAGCGCTGCAGTAGCGGGTTGCCCCGCGAAGCTGCGCCGCATAAAATCTCGGCCCCCCCTTCCCGCAGCGAGCGGCAACGCCGGCCGCCGCGCTTGAGAACTGCGAGATCGTCGGAAGATCGAGGCCTTGCGAATCCGGTCGTGGCAACGGGAGGTCCAGGGTCTCCTCGGTCGCTCCCCCATGGACGTGCTGCGGGCAGCTGGCGTCTAGCCTTCCGTTCTGCGTCGCCAGCTGCTCGTGCAAGGGCCCGAGCAATTTTTGGGCCCCACCCAGCAGACGGAGAAAGTCGTCTTGAAACCAATCGACTTGGCGGGCGCGTTGCCATCCAGCAGCTTCTGCAGGTCGAGTGCCCCCCTGTTTCGCTAGATAATCGTCGAAGTCGTTCCCCGCGTTTTCTCTCTGGTGAGATTTGCCCCAGACGATGTCGGTCTTGAAATGCCTCCGAGCGTTCTGCATCAGGTGCCTCAAGAGATGTGCGATCAAAGCGTTTTCCCGTGGACGAGTGGCCCCCTCCGCAATTTGGATCGCGTACTTTGCGTCGACGTGCAACGCGATGGTGGGCCCAAGGGGCATCAGGTACTCGTCGGTCCCCGGTCGCTTTCGGGTTCCAGGGGTCACAGAAAAGGCCTGATTCAACCTGTCCTTGTTTAAGAAGCCAGAAACATAACTCGACAATGGCCGTGATCCCGGCCGTGCCGTTGGTCTTCCTCGCGGCACCTAGAAGCGCAATGTGGTTCGGGTCGCTCGCGACTGGCCCTCGTGCCGAGACTAGCGACTCCTTCCTAGATGTTGGCGCGTCGCATCCTAAGGGAAAAACAGCAGAGCCCCATCCCGCCTCTGGTTCCACGCGCCTCGGTAACCGACGACCCCCGAAGAAAACTTCCATCGGGCCAGATGTGCCAACTTCTGGGGTCCACGGGCGGCTCGACCGTCGCCCCCGCAGACGTGGGCAGCGCCTGCTCGCCGCAAATCAAAAGCGGGCGCTCTGCGTCGTGCATTTGTCAACGCGCATTCGACCTGCGGGATCTGATCTCCCTCGGCGGTCGGGGCGCCTTCTGATCTCGCAGTTCCACTGCGGTAGGCCTGCGGTCCGAGTCTGCGGCGGCCGAGCCGGGGGTCGAGACTTCAAACTGCGCGTCGTTATCGAACAGGTCCCGAGACACCCCAACAAAGTCGATCTGGCGAAGGAGAAAGCCGCGCTTATGATCGTAATGACATGTCCAGCATTCCATGGGCGCCGGGCCCAGGGTGTTCTCCGGGGCCAGGTGGTAGGTTTTCACGAAACTCAGGATGTGGGGGGCGACAGCGTCGCCCCGTCGAAAAACAGGTTCGAGGTCCAGCCCAGGGTTCCGCATGTCCACGTGGCCATAAGGGGGGCATGTGCGCGCCGATGAGAAGTGTGCTCTGTGGCCCCCAACGAACACCCATAGCCATAGCCTCTCCCTTCTGACTGAAGTCTGCGTCGATGTCCCCTTCGAACGAGCGATTCACCGCAGCGGCAGTCCTTCTACGCCCCTGATAAAGACTCGAAGCAAAAGGAACTTGGCCTGAGTCTAAAGATGTGCAAACAAATCTGTCCGAGCACACTGCCTCCTGGAGTCGGAAAACATCTCACTTCAGTTCCCTGTCCAGTTCAGCACAACACTCATTGAATTCAGATTCGATGCTTCGCACATTCCAAGAAACAACTCGCAATGTGTCGCACCTGCTCTGGGCCTCTTCTGGGCCCATCCATCAGCGGGCGCCGAAGTTGATGTCCTGAAGGGCCTCGGCGAAGCGAATGGTCAGCGACGCGCCGCCTGCCGTCGTCGATACCTCGAAGAGTCCCGTCACACGATTCGCCTCGTAGTTCCTGGTGGTGTGTCCGTCGGTCGCGCGGTAGCGCACGATCCCCGAGTCCCAGTCGCTCGGCACTGTGCTGATGAGGTCTTCCTTTGAGGGGTTCGGGCCGAGGATGTTCAGTTTCTTCAGCTCGCCGATGAGGGAGTTTCTGGCTGCCGACGTTCTCCTGCTCATGGTCCTCTCGCTCTCCGTGTTGTCGCCCTCGTGCGTGAAGCGATGGCCTTTGAAGGCCTTCAGGAACGTCCACATGTTCTGTGAGAAGCGGAACTTGATCTTGCCAAAGGAGCAGAACTGCCCAGGTGTGTAGCAATCCTCCACCAGTGCTGGGCCCGTCCATCCTTGGAACTGCGGCGACATGGAGATAATCTCACGGAGCTCCTGGAGTATGATCGTTTTCTCGGCGTCCTGGGGAAAGCCGCCCACGACGATCACCTGTCTCCTGGTCTTGGGCACCCACGAAGCGCCCCTGGCATACGGGTTGTGAGGATGGTGGCGATGCGCCGTGCCGCCCGAATCTCCGATCACTGAACTAGCCGAACCCGCACTGCCTACACCGTTCTGCTCCAGCGCCGTGGTCCTCGCCGCCAACTCGGCAATGCTCTGGTCTGTCCTGTCTAGCCTAGTGCTGATGGCGTCCATCCGCCAGGTATTCGCATCTATCTTAAAGTCCATCGTCGTCTGCTTCAGCGACACATTATCGATCTTCGACGTGAGTCCATCGAACTGCGGGCGGAGGGACATCTGGATCGCCATCACCATCGCGTGCGCCTCACTGCTCAGCCCCGCGGCGGGGTATCCAGGCGCGGGTCCTGCAGGAAGGGAGACACCGCCCTTGCTCGAAGGGCGCCCCTCGCACATATGGTCATCAGTCGGTATGTCATCACCACGGGCCTTCTTCGCCGCAGACTCGCCCTCAAGAAGAGCCATCGCGGTGGCAGAATTCGCAGCCGCGGACATTGGGAGAGAAGCAGGAAAGTCGGTCGAAAGAGGGAACAGAGACCTAAGACTGCGCGTGCGGGAATCTCTGGGGGGCTCGCCGAAAAGTCTCCTTACCTCGAAAGTCCCTTGAGCCAAAATGGATACTGATCATGATGACGATGATGATTATGATGATGATGCTGATGAAACTGATGATGACGACGACGAGATGAAGAACGACGACGCCGACGACGCCGACGCCGACGAAGACGACGACGACGTGGATAACGACGACGACGACGGCAGAGGTGATAGAGGGCCCGGGTCGTCTTGATTTGCGTCGATGTCCCCGAAGTCCCGACCCCTTTTCCCGGGGCCAGCTGTCCACGCCGAGCCGTTTGTGGACGGCCCCGAGCCCCGGTGAAGGCCCCAAGAAGCTGACGACATAACCCCCGTCCTCGCGGCAAGGCGAACACCTGCCCGGGTCCAACCGCGCCACTTTCCGGGCCCAGCCCCGCCGCGTCGTCGTCGTCGTCGTCGTCGATCGTCGATCGATCATCGCCGTCGTTTTTCGTCGTCGTCAGCTCGCACTCCTCTGACGTCCTTAACAAGGGAGACGTCGACCCCTATTCGAATGGCCAAACAATTTGGGGGCTAACCCTGGGATATACGATGGGGGGGGCGCCCATCCTCGATAGGGATGCGTCCGAATAGTCCCCCTAGGGTATATCCCAAGGTTTCCCTCGTTTTCTGAGCGGCCTCATCTCTCGTCGACAAGTCGGGGGCTGCGAGCGTTGACTCTTTCGATGCCCCAGAGATCCCGCGACAGCTTCTGGCCATGGCCATCGCCGGGGTGGACCATGACCGAGGCCGGCGTTAGGAATATACCGCGACAACTTCGGGCCAATTGCCATCGCCGGCATGGACCACGACCGAGATCGGCGTCGGGAAGACCCCGCGACAGTTCTTGGCCATGGCCGTCGTGTCCAGTCGGGCCTGTCCCTCCACACGGGAATATTCAAAAATAGTCAACGAATAATATGGGGACTATTTATTTGGATATGTTTTTGATCATTTTGAATATTTTTGAATATTTTTGATTTCCCGTCGAAAATCCTCCTGTGGGGGGGCGCGCCCGACTGAAACGTCGTGCCTGGGCCCTCGAGCGCGCTCCTCCGCACGCCCCCGCCCCCGCCCGACCGGTGCCCTCCGCCCGGGGGGGGGGGCCGCCGCCCCTCTCAGCAGGGCGCCCATCTCGGGACGATCGAGCCTCTGAGGAGGAGGAGGAGGAGGAGGAGGAGGAGAACGGGGACGAGGAGGAGGAGGAGGAGGAGGAGGAGGAACGGATGCGTTCGACCGTGCTCCCCTGAGATCCGACGTCGTGACTTCTTCTCTGTGGTGTCCCCGGAAATCTCGACCCATTCCCCTAGACCGGCCTTTCATCCTGAGCCGCTTTTGGACGGTCCCGAGGCCCGGCGAAGGCCCCCAGAGGCCGAAATTAGCAAAACATCCCCCGTCGTGATTTTTCACAACGCGAGGACGTCTGGGTTCGATGCGGCGGATGTTTTCGTTACGTCGACCCCTGGAGGTCTCGACCCATCCTCTAGACAGGCCACTCACCCTGAGTCGCTGTTTGACGGTCCCGAGGGCCGGTAAAGGCCCCCAGAGGCCGAGGCGAATGCGACGAGGGCCTCCCAGGAGCTCCAAAAAAAGGAAAACGGGCGAAGGGTAGCGGTATGGGTACCGTTTCCTCCTCTGATCGTTTCTTTGAATGCGTCGGACATCTCGACCCATTCCCCAGGACAAGCTTTTCATACTGAGCCGTTCTGTGACGGTCCCGAGGCCGGGCGAGGGCCCCCATGGGGCGAACTCTGCGAAAAAAACATCCGTCTTGATGTTTCACTGCGTTCGATCTCCGGGTCCTCCGGCGCCGCCAGCGAGCCGCCCAGCGCGCGCGCCAGCGCGCGCGCCGGCGAGCCGCCCGGCCGCGCCGGCGGCTGCGGAGCGGGGGGCGCCGGCGAGCCTCGGCGGAGCGCGGCCTCGGCGCGCCGCACCGCGTGGCGCCGGGCCTGCTCCTCGGGGCAGCTCGCTCGGTCGTCGAGCAGGGGATCGGCTCCCAGGCAGGATCGCGTCGTATAAAAGAACCAAAAAATCGGGGCGGGAAGTGCTTGGCCGTTGTCGGCCTTGGGGGGGGCCTCGGGGCAGCTCGCTCGGCCTTCGAGCAGGGGATCGGCTCCCAGACAGGATCGCGTCGTATACAAAAAAATGGGGGCGGGAAGTGCTTGGCCGTTGTCGGCCTTGGGGGGGGCCTCGGGGCAGCTCGCTCGGCCTTCGAGCAGGAGCCCGTTGCTGTTTCGATTCGGGCAAGTTTGCTTGCATGGCGTTCGCTCTCCCGCCCCCCTCTCTCTCCCCTCTTCAGACGAACCCTGGCGTGCAGGTGCCTTTCGACTGTCGTGGTTTCCGCGCGTGCCAGTCGTTTGAGGCTCACTTCTGGTTGAGGCCCCCACCCCGCCCATGCAAGCAAACTCGCTGGAGTCTGAAAAATAGGCTCCAGGGGAGCCGCATGCATGACCTCGCAGCAACGGCCGCTGCCGCCCAATCGCGCGTCGGCAGACATGATTGGAGCCGAAGAATGGCAACGGAACTGCAAGATGGATGTTGCTCGACACACGCGCTGTTGTAACCGCCGCCAAGACCCCGCAACAACGGCCCTTGCAGCCCTGTCGCGCATCGGCAGACATGGCTTGAGGCCCAAGATGATTACGGAACTGACGCACCCAGACCCTCTCACGCGCAAATCCATTCATCATCAAGCGGCACGGTCAGGCTCACTCACATTCGCGCTTGCTCGGGCGCAGACTAATGGATGAGCAGCCACTCCTATCTAGACTGGACCATGCAAAAACTCCAACGCCCCCACATCCAACCGCGCTGAGACCCGCTTCTATTCTGGCGACATCAGACGGGGCGATACATGTGGCTGCGAGAAAGTCCCAAGCGAAATCGCCACTTTCTGCCCGCATGCATCGGGTCCACAATCATGGTTTTGAGGATGCCCCAAGCGAAATCACCATTCTCCTGTGGCTGGAAATCCAACTGGATTTTTCAGAAGTCGTATGCGAAATCGCCAATCTCCTGTTGCCGGAGAAATTCTCCGGTTGCTCCGACAAGCGCGACCGGAGAGTTTTTGTTGAGGGAAGACTGCGGAATCGCGATTCTCTGGTCCTCACCTCATTTCGCTATTATAATATCAGTGGCGAGGATGGAGAAAACGGAGACTCGCGATACCGTCCAATACGTCCTCAAAGAATACTCTCTGGTTGCTTTCCTGAGCGACCGGAGAATCCCTGGGCTGGTCTCTGCAACATTGTACCGGGGCCCTGGGGCCAAACGGGATCATCGTCGCACGTCTTGCGCGACCTCTCTGGTCCGCACTTTTTACATCCTGCGTGACCTCTCTGGTCCGCACTTTCGAAATCCAGCAGGTTGTGTGGGGGCCTTCGCCCAAAACGTCGACTACACATGTAGTTGAACGTGTGACGTTCCCGAACCCATCTCGGCGGTGGAAAAACCTCCCTGTAGGAAACCTCCCCTTCGTGAAAACGGCCCGGGACCGAAACCGACGGACCTGGACCCGCAAACAAGGACGGCCGCGCCGCCCTCTCGCGAACCGACAACGACCAACTCCTGAATTCCTTTTGATCGACGTGTCGGGGCAATTAGGAGGCCTATCCGCCTCCGACTCTCCCAACGACTGTCCACCACACTGCGCCTGGTCGCGTGTGCGACCAACCAAGCTTTCGTGGCCGTGCTCCTGCCCCCGACCTCGCCCACGACGCGGGCACCCGAGGCCCGGCCCTCGCGTCAGCACCCCCCCCGCCTCCCGGGATCCTGGGTCGTGTCAAAACGACGCGAAGCTCGGGACAACATCGGATCGGGATCACTCGAAACCTCCGAGAAGCGGCGGGCTTGGAGGATGTATTGGGCGCCGCGGCCGCTCCCAGAGCGTTCCGGGACGCTCTGAGAGCGCTCCGGAACGCTCTGGATCGATGTATCCCGATCCTAGCCCTGTTTTACGTGTCCCGAGGGCCCCTGGGGCACGCGCGCGGCCTCCGCGGTGGCCCCACCTTCTCCAGAGGGCGGGCCGGCCCAGAGGCCGGCCCAGAGGCCTCGCCGCGCACGCGTGCCAGCCACGGCCTGAGCTCCCACGTGGCGAGAGCAAGAATGCAGCACAGCCCTCGGCCCCACCTGAGCGAGGATCACACACGGGTCTTCCGCGCGGCGACATGTAGCGACCTTGCGCGATGGCTTGCGCGGGCCGCCGGCGCGGCACGCTGCTTTGGAGACGAGGGCGCTCACGCGCGACCTCACGAGGGCAGCTTGCGCGCGGATGTCGGCGCAGACGGCCTCGTGTTTTTTTTCCTGCGTCGCTCACCTTTCTGCTGCACTTTTCGGGTCGGGCCGGGTCCATCTGGGATGGTCCTGGGGCCCGAAACTGGGCGAAGACGCCCGGTGCGAAACAAAAATGGCAACGCCCGCACCTCAGGGAAGCAGCCCCCAAACCCAGGCCACTCCACACGACTCCCAGGCCCAGCTTGGGGTCAGAGGGGATCGGCTGGCAAGGCTGCAGGCTGAAACGAAGGCCTCCGCCGTGACTGCTGCCGCGAAGCCCCTGGGGCCCAGGTGCCTCCTGTCCTCCCTGTCCTCCCTGGTGGAGGGGACGAGGGTTAGGTCGGGCAAGTCCTCCTACAGGCGGATTTTGGAGGACAATTGAAACAGATCCCCAAAATATAATATAGAAAATATTCAAAGATAGTGGAAAAATCCTCCCCTGACTATTTTTGGTTACTTTTGAAGATTCCGCCTGTAGAGGGACATGCCCGACTTAAGACCAGGGGAGCAGGGGAGGAGAAAGGAAGAGGAGGGTGGCCGCCGTCGCTGGCGCCGTCGCCCCATCGTCGGCGTCGCCCGCGAACCTCGATGCCGCTTCCGACAGAGCCATTTTCAACGACGTTTTCGTCGTCGCCGCCGCCGTTACCGCCGCCGTCGCCGCGGCTGCCATTTTCGACAAAATCGTCTCCTAGACATGCGTTGCCTTGTTTTCTTCAACACGGGGTCCCTGGAAGTCCCGACCCGTTCCCCAGGGCCGAGATTTCATCCCGAGTCGTTCTTGGACGGTCCCGAGGCTCGACGAGGGCCTCCAGAGGCCGCAAACGGCCAAACTGTTTCCGCCGTGCATTTTGCGTTGTCAAACAAAACTGCGCGAGCATGTCTGGGCTTTGTGCTCGCCGTCGACGTCGTCCTGATCGTCGTACACGTCGTCGTGGCAGATCCTCCTGGAGCCCCTGGCGCATGTTCAGCTCCTGCACGTGCTGCCGCAGGTCCCGGCCGGAGCCCGCGCTGCCGAGGACGGCCTGCGGACAGCTGGGGTCGCCCGTGAGGAGGGGTGGGGAGGCAGAGGAAGGGAGGCAGAGGAATCGAGGAGGAGGAGGAGGAGGAGGAGGAGGAGGAGGAAGAGGAGGAGGGGGAGAGGAGGAGGAGGAGGAGAAGGAGGAGGAGGAGGAGGAGGAGGAGGAGGAGGGGGATGAGGAGGAGGAGGAGGAGGAGGAGGTGGAGGAGGAGGAGGAGGGGGAGGAGGAAGAGGAGGAGGAAGAGGAGGAGGGGGAGATGGTGTCGTGTCAGATGGGCTGCGACAGGGTGCAGAAAAACGCCCACACTGGCAGTGGGCCACCCGCGTCGGATCGTCGGCATCTCGGAATCGCATCTGCTCAAGGGACGCACAGAGACATACTAATACTAAATGTCCTCCTTGGAAGCGCGCGTCCGACCCGAACATATCGTATACTTCAGATTTCGTAATAAAAGGGAGGGGGGCACAACCCTCCCACACGAGAAGTTTTAGACTCCCCCAGACCATCCATGAAAGGGCGGCTCTTTGCTCAGACCCCCCCGAACCCTCCAAGACAGCTCAAATCAGACCCCCCTAAATGTGACCCCCCCACACTTTTTGATGGAATCCGGGGTACCCACCTTGTAGTATATCGTTTCCCGAGCGGTACGGCCAAAACAAGTGCCCGCCACGATGCATATGCTGCAAGATTTCTCGGTACGCGAGTCGCCCCTGGAGGGGCGACGCACACATAGTAGTAGTAGTAGTAGTAGTAGTAGTAGTAGTAGTAGTAGTAGTAGTAGTAGTAGTAGTAGTAGTAGTAGTAGTAGTAGTAGTGGTAGTAGTAGTAGTAGTAGTAGTAGTAGTAGTAGTAGTAGTAGTAGTAGTAGTAGTAGTAGTAGTAGTAGTAGTAGTAGTAGTAGTAGTAGTAGTAGTAGTAGTAGTAGTAGTAGTAGTAGTAGTAGTAGTAGTAGTAGTAGTAGTAGTAGTAGTAGTAGTAGTAGTAGTAGTAGTAGTAGTAGTAGTAGTAGTAGTAGTAGTAGTAGTAGTAGTAGTAGTAGTAGTAGTAGTAGTATGTTGGGGTGCCACCGAGATCAAGCTGGTCAGAACCGAGATCGCGTCGGATCGAAATGGGTCCTGGCAGCCCCATGATCTGCATCAAGGCCCGCCCTGGAACGGTAGGGCGCTGGCTGCGGCGCCGCCGCCTCGGAAAGTAGTCCAGGGTGGCCCCCAAGTGTCCACCCAACCCTGAGATCCGCCGCTGCAAACAAATCCCAACATCACGCACAATATCACCACCAGAGCTCTCCTCTGCTGCATGGTTCGAGCCGGATCGATCTGTGCGGGTCCCGGGGCCCGAAAAGCTGAGCGAAAACGCCCTTTGCGTGAAGAAATTGCAGGGGCAGGATCTCAGGCAACACGGAGGCCTCGACCTCCGCTCTGCAGCTCCTTGCCGCCCAGCCTGGGCCTCCTCCCCCCCCTCCCGGCGTGCTTGCAACTCCTGGAGCCTCTGGGCCTCTCTCGCTGCCCCCTCCCCAGCTTCTTCCGCCCGCCGGTGTCCCCCCTCCTTGCTCGTGAGCCCCCCTCCCTCTTCCCCCCCCCCGGCTCCTTCTCCCCCTCCAGGGTTCTCAGCTTCCAGCCGCCTCATCCCGCCCTCGAGGGCTCTCCTGCTTTCGCCCCTCGAGGTTCCCGTGCCAGTCCCGCGCGCTGCGCTGCACGCGGGCGGCGGGGAGCGACGTGGTCTCGTTCGGACCCAGACGGGGGCCCTTTCCTTGCGAGGCGTGGCTTCGTCCATGCGCACCACCTCGGGGATCGAGCTTTGGGGGCCTCGGCAGGCGACGGATATGGATACATGACCCCCCCCCCCCATGGACCGACTATATCCATATCCGCCTCCCGCCGAGACATCCGAAGCCCGATCCCCGTGGCGGTGTTTATTGATAAATCTCCGACTCAGATTTCTGGTCGCCCAGCCTGCACGGACTGCTTCGTGCTGCAGAGCTTGCAGTCGAACTTGCCCTTCTTGTTCGCCTGAATCGCCTGGTGGGTCCGGCAAGAGCAGCAACGCACCACGATGTATTCCGGCATCGCACGAGAAAAGGAAGAGGAGAAGGAGGAGGGAGAAGGAGGAGGAGGAGGAGGATAAAGAGGAAGAGGAGGAGGAGAAGGAGGAGAAGGACGACGACGACGACGACGATGACGCGAGGAAGCGGGACAGGAGGATTCTGATGCGGGTTCATAGGTTCTGGGAGCTTCTGAAGGCTTCTGGCCTCATCTAGGGTGCACGCAGGAGGGATGTGCAGGGAGGGGGATGCGGAGGAGGAGGAGGAGGATCGTTCGTCTATCTGCGTTTCTTCTCGCTTTGGGGTACTCGCTGGATCTGGAGAAAGCCTGGGGCAGAAGGAGGACGAGGAAGATGACATGGACGAGGACCAGGAAGACGAGGAGGAGGATGAGGAGGAGAAGGAGGAGAACGCAACAGCCACATAGCTCATGTCGGTCAAACGTAAGAAAAAGAGGAGGGGAGGAGGAGGAGGACGAGGAGGAGGAGGAGGAGGCCCAGGAGGAGGAGGACGATGATGATGATGCTGAAGCTGATGATGATGCTGCTGATGATGATGCTGCTGCTGCTGATGATGATGGTGATGATGATGATGATGATGATGATGATGATGATGATAATGATGATGATGATGGTGATGATGATGATGATGATGATGAGGAGGAGGAGGCGGAGGAGGAGGAGGAGGAGGGGGAGGAGGAGGAGGAAGACGAGGAGGAGGAGGAGCCCAGGGAGAACGGGGCCGCCCGGGCGCCGCGCGCGCGCCCGTCCCCGGGCCACCCCTGGCGCCTGATGAGCCCGAGGCGCGCGGGGTGCGGCGGGCCGACGCGGGGGGGGCGGGGCGAATGGAAGAGCGGCAGGCGGAGGGCGACGGGCGGCGGAGGAGGCGAGCGCGGGGGAGCGGACGAGGAGAGAGCTCATGAGAGAGAGAGAGAGAGAGGACGAGAGAGAGAGAGAGGCAGAGAGAAGGGGACGGAGAAGGAGAGGGAACGCGAGAGAGAGAGAGAGAGAGAAGCACTGCACTGACACACGAACGCACACACATGCACACACGCACCATGCCACACACACATATACACACCACCACCACCACACAATTTTTGCCACACGCACACGCGACGACGCACACACGCACACACGCACACGCCCACGCACACGCCCACGCCCACGCCCACGCCCTCCCCCACCCACCCACCCACCCACGCACGCACGCACGAACGAACGAACGCACACACACACTCGCACACACACAATACACAACACACACAACACACAACACACAACACACACATGCACACGCACACGCACACGCACACAAACACACACACACACACTCGCGCACACACAGACGTTTTTGCGTCGGCGGCTAGGCAGAGTCACTGCGCTGGCGGAAGGGCGTATGGCGGGCACACACACACACACCCGCACACCCACGCCCGCACCAACGCCCACATCCACACCCACCCGCACACACACACAAACACACACACACACCTTCACACACACACATTCACACACACACGCGCACACACACGCACACACACACACACACACATACACGCGCGCACGCATGCACGCACGCACGCGCACGCACGCACGCACACACAAGCATACACACCATGTTTATATATACATACCCCGCACAAGCAGCCCGTCGTATGCGACGGAGTGAGGGTGGGTGGGTAGATGGTGCAATGTTCGGTTTGCGATTGGCGTCAGGTCGGGCCCGCGGTCTGTCAATCAAGCGATCGCGATACACGTGTATCGATCTCCGTAGCTATCGCTCCCACTACAAAGTGATACATGCTTATAAGCAAATGCGCGCGCATAGTATGTAGCACCCCGCAGTTGCGGATAAGAGTGAGAGGGCGACGGGGTTGTCGGCAGTCTGCAAGGCTCTGAAGACGCCCACCGCAAGCGCCGACCTTTTAACACATTACACAACGAGCCCGCCGCAAACGCTTAATTGTTAGTCAGAGGTCGCGGATGGGTCGCGGGTGGGTCGCGGGTGGTTCGCGGGTGGGTCGCGGGCAAGGTCTCTGGTAGGTCGCGCGTGGGTCGCGGGTGGGTCGCGGACAGGGTCGCGGGTGGGACGACGACAACAAACAACATACACCAAACAACCAACAACAAACAACGCAACAACAACACCACCACCAACACACGCAACAACAACAACAACAACAACAACAACAACAGCAACAACAACAGCGGCAGCAGCAGCAACAACAACACGAGTGCCAACAACACCAACAGCACAAACAACAACAACAGGAACACCAGAAACAACAGCAACAACCCCACCAATAACAGCACCAGCACCAATACCAACAACAATCCATGTCAACCAAATTGCCCTTGCTTACCCGCGTGCCATTCAACACGTATACCCCAAACCCTTGGTACCCGCCCTCTTCGTCTTGGATCGTGCCCCCATTAGGGGTATATCTTTCTTACCTCCAACGTGCAGTTCGCGCAGCCCCTAAGGCAGGGGAAGAGAGGACGGATGGAAGGAAGGGGCAAGGGGGAGGGAGGAGGAGCACGAGAGAGAGAGAGAGAGAATAGCAGGAGGGGGACTCGGAGCAGAACATAGGTGGCAGGACCAAACGAGCAGATCGGGCGGGTAGACACAAACGTGCGGGATAGGGCGGGTCGGGAAGGCGGGCCCAGGCGGCCAGGTCGAGCAGGCGGGTTACGGAAGCTTGCGTCCTGCATGAATCGCGAAGAAGTCTCGAGCGATAGCGCGCGCGATTCCCAAATAATTCATGAGGAAATCCACAGCGAGAGCCTGATTCCTGATTGTCGAGGGCGCGGTCTCAATACATTGTGGGGAAGTCCCACTCGAGAACACGATTCCTGTATAAATTGTGATGAAGTCCCGCGCGCGAGCGAGAGCGTTGTTGTTTTTGTTGATGTTGTTGTTGGTGTTGGTATTGCTATTGTTATTGTTAGTGCCATTGTTGTGTTCAGCCAGGGGGGCAACAACACAGTTTGATGACACCTCACCTTCCTTTGTGGCAAAACAGGTTGCGAACCCCAGGGGAAACATTACAATGCATTGGTTGCCAGAGGAGGGGAGCAACAGTCATTGAATCCTAGGAAGTGGAACTCAACAACAACAACATCAACAACAACAATCCGCACCACATAATCCCATTTCAGACACGCGCCCAGGGACAGTGAATGACCGTTCGGCCCCTCACTCTGATATTCGTATATCTACAGGTGCATGTCGATATGTTCTCTCGATCTGCCAATTTCACAATCAATTACACGATCGATCTATAGCAGGAATTGCTACTACGTGTCCTACTTTCAACGGTCACCGACAGCGCATGATGTTTCTCCCCCTCTGCGCTGAGAACTCTTTCACGGATGCCACTGTGTCGCGACTGAGGAGGGGGCCAAGCTGAGCCTCACCAGGGACCCGAACAGATACGGCAGTGAGTAGTGTTCAAGGTACCAGGAGCACATCGCTTCCTGGAGATTCAATCCAACATGGGAGGAGGAGGAGGATGAGGAGGAGAAGAACTGAGAACTGACCATATGACAATGTCATTGCTAAAGCGGAGGAGGAGGCGGAGGAGGAAGAGGAGGAGGAGGAGGAGGAGGAGGAGGAGAAGGGTAAGGAAGGGGCGCGGAGGGCGAGGAAAAAAGGAGGAGAAGCAGGAAGGGGTAGCGACAAGGAGGAGAAGGAGGAGGCGGAGGGCGAGGATCATCTTTCGGCTCTTGCTGCCCGAGCCGCGGCGAACAACGCACCGAACCCCCATGCCGGTGATGGCCATCGCGCAGGTCCACGACGTCGAGAGAGGCGCCGCGGAGGCCGCCACAGAGAGCCGCCGCAGACAAAGCCGCATCGCCGAGCACGCCAAAGAGCACCGCGTCGCACTCGACGTTCCACGGTGGCGTCAAGCCCTTCTGCGGCCGCCGTACGCGCTCAAGGGCGACCGCCTGCCTGGCTCCCCCGCCTCCGGCAGAGTGCCTCCAGAAACGGGGCCAAAGAGAAAGCAGACGGGGCTGGAGATGGCTGGAGGAGCGCGCCGACTCGCCAGTGCACCTCGTCGACGCGTCGGCGACGGTGGGGTGGAGAAGAGCAGGCTCCAGATCGCGCCGCCCCGCCCCTGCGCCGGCGATGCGGCGCGGCCCTCCCGACCCCGTCTGCCGCTCCGCCCGGCTCGGGGCCGCCCCCCGGGCACGAGGTGGAGGCCCCTCTGCAGCTCTCGTCCTCAGGCGGGGGCGGGCTGGGCGCCGGCGCCGCGCGAGCGCTCCCGCTCCTGCAGCAGGGCGCGGAGCCGGCCGAGGTCGGGCGGGGCGCGCAGCGCGCAGTCCGCGAGGCGGAGGCCGTGTGCCGGGGCGGGGCGAAGCCGGTTCCGCCGCAGCTGCCGCCACCGCCGCCTCTGCGCCAGGAGCTCCGACACCCACGCGGCGTTCCGCCGCCCCAGGCCCACCATGACCTGGTGGGCCGCCGGGGGGCACGCCCGTGCTGCCCGCCGCCCCCGCGAGTGCCGTGCTGGCCTGCCCTCTCGCTCGCCCTCGCGGCCCTGCCCGCGCGCTGCTCTGCTGCTCGCTCTGCTCTGCTGCACCCTGCCCCGTCGCATGTGCCCCCTCGTCCGGCCCTGCTGCTCGCATCCCTGCCTCCGGGGTGGCGGTGGCCAGCCGTGCGGGCGCAGCCCGTCTGACGTATAGCTGATGTCGGCCAGCGTGCCCCCCAAGCGGTGCGCTTCTAGCGGAACAGGGTGTGCGATCCATGTGCTTTGTGGGGCAAGCTATGGTGTGCTATATATATATATATATATATATATATATATGTGGTGCAAACTGTGGTGCGAATAATTCTTGTCCGCGGTGAACTGTCAAACCCACTGCTCGCGCAATCACCCCACCCACCCGCAACGTGGTCTGCAAAGCACATGCGGCGGCGATTGCGATGACTGCTTGGCGCTGGCTGGCGCGTCGCTGCGGCCGCGCGAGCGCGCGCAGGCTCGCGCGCAGAGCAGCCAGCTAGTCTGGCGCGACCGACGCGGCCGCGGTGGCGATGATGTGCGTCGGACATGTTCAACAACCGATGGTTTCTTGAACATTCGCAATAACGCGCGCGAGCTGTTTTGAAACGCCATGTTGAAAACAATGTGTGTTTATATGTTTTGTCGGGGCACTCGATTTTGAACTCATTACGAAACCCATGATTTTTGACGGAATTCGGATACACGCGCGCGACGACGCGTGCGTGTGCACTTCGCCCTGTTTGCTGGGAGGGATCCTTTGAAACGAATATCTTTTGATTAACAAGTGTGCCCACATAGCATTCTGTAACTCGGATGATGGGGGGGAGCCCGGCCAAACTGGGGTGGCACGAACACACACACACTTAGAATGAACGATGGGGCGGAATCACATGTAAACCGCGCACCCCCAGGGTGCATCGATAATCCCAGGGGGGTGTAGGGCGGCGACGGCGACACCACAGCCGCCAGACCGACCGACGGGCACGTGTCCCTCTGGACCGAACATCGGACCCCCAAGGTGCAAGCCGCTCGTTACGGTCCTGGTCGGGCCCCGCGGCGGGGGCTGCAGGCGACGGACGACGACGACGACGACGACGACGACGACGACGACGACGACGACGACGACGACGACGACGACGACAACAACAACGACGACAATGACGACCGACGACGAGGACGACGACGACGAGGACGACGACGACGGCCGCCTCTGAAGGTCTCCAGAAGTCTCTGGACGCCTCAGGAGATCTCAGGATGCCTCTGGTGGCGCCTGGAGGCCCATCGAGGCCCTCGGAGGCGACGGCGACGACGACGACAACAAGGACGACTAGCATAAGGACAAGGACGAGGATGACGATCACGACGGCCACGTCGACGACGCCAACGACGACGCCAGTGACGGTGACGGAGAAGGTGACGACGAGGACGACGAGGACGACGAGGACGAGGACGAGGACGACGGCCGCCTCTGAAGGTCTCAAAAGGTCTGCGGAGGCCTCTGGAGGTGTCTGGAGGCCATTCGAGGCCCCTGGAGACGACGACGACGACCAAGATGACAATAACGACGACGATAATGACGACGACGGCGACGAAGATGACAACCATGACGACGACGACAAGAACGAAAACGAACACGGCGACGGCGACGACGGCGACGATGACGGCGGCGACGACCGTGACGACCGTGACGACCGTGACGAACGCGACGACCGTGACGATCGTGACGACGACGACGACGACGACGAAGACGACGACGACGACCGCCGCTGAAGGTTTTCAGAGGCGTCTGGAGGCCCATCGATGCCTGTCAGCACCACACCGTGCCTGCCTGCGAGCACGGCGCAATATCTGTGAAGGGGCCGCCGATCCGCCCCCCCCCGTACGCTCGTTACCATTGAGGGGGGTTGGGGGGGGAGCGACCCCCCCCGCCACGGACGGTGCGGACTCCACGAGCAAAGAAACAACCTCTTTGCCCCGTCTGCCCAGGCGCACGCGCGGCATCGAGGGCAAGGCCGCTGTGGCTGGTTGCCAGACCGTTCGTCCTTCGTTCCAAAAGCCGATACATTCCCAACCAACGCCGTTCTTTTTTCTGGGGAGTCCAAAAGGTGCGGGCAAGATTCATGTCCATATCCAGTGCCTCTTGGACTTTTTCGGAAGCGGCGCCACAAGGCCGAGGGGCACTGGATATGGATAAAAATCGAGCCTCTAGGGGGCAAATTCATCCATATCCAGTGCGCCTCGGGTTTCTTGGGAAGGGAGCCCGAAACTCCATACTGCAGTGGATGTAGACAGAAGTATTGCCCGCAAACGGCGCCGATACCGCTACTCCTCGGACCTCTCCCGGGGGTGCGTTCTGACCAGGATGTCGAAGCGAGTTTCAGCGGAGGCGACGATGGCCTCCGAGAAGGTCTACAAAGGGGGGGAACGAGGAAAGGGTGGAGGTATGAGGTATGGGTGCCTTTTCCTCCCTTGATCTTCGTCTTGGACGTTTTGCTGATGGTCGCCGTGCCCGAGACTCGGCCTCAAGAGGTCGCGAAAATGGGCCAGCCGTCGTGATCTCTTCGCGACGCCCGGAGGCCTGCGAAGGGGCCCCGGGACACACACATAGAAATAGACACAAATCCCACGATTCCCCGTATGTTCTCATCTTTTCTGTGTCGTCGTCTTCCCCACACTTTCCATACGGTAGAGGGAAGCAATGACTGCACACTCCCCCCCTCCCCCCAAAACTCAAAGTTGGCACGCGCGGGGGAGGGTGCGGTCGAATGGCAACTCAGCAGACCCACCGCCAACTTTGAACATTATGGGGGGAGGGGGAGGCGTCGGCAGATGAATGTGGCATGAGTGTTCGCTATTTTTCCGAGGCCTGTATTTTCCCATTTACCCATATTAGGGCAACACAATGTGACATAAACATGAAAACTCGGAGGTCCGCGCGGACCTCCGAGTTTTTATGTTTATGCCACTTTTTGTTCCCCTAGTATTCTCCCATATTTTCCTTGGAGTCGACGATGAGTTGCGTCGGTGTGTGTTTTGTTACCCTCCTGGATCTCCTCGCGAAGACCACGGAGGCCTGGGGGGAGGCGGGAGAGGGGCCCTCTGGCGGCGCGCGCGCGGGGGGGTGGGGCAGAGGGGCGCGTGGTCTTCCAAATGCTCAGGTCGGGGATGTCCTCCTATAGGCCGGTGTTCGAGGAAGGATGCAACATTGTCCATACATATTCCATTCTCTTAACAAAAAAAGGTTGGACATCGTCAATGTTTTACTATTTGTGGATATCCCTCCTGTAGAGGGGCACGCCCGACTCAATCTTCCAGTGAAGGCCAGTGCACAAGAAACCTTCCACAAGAAGCCCAACCCTGCGACCCCAGGACGTCAATGGACTTTTCTGGTGTAGGGGCGTCACGCTTTCAATCGAAAAACCATCGAAACCCAGGGCACCCTGGAGGCAAGCAGGGTGTTTCTTGGCATGGGCCTCCACTGTATCAGAAGGCTCCGGTCATTCATGCCATTCCGTCTCAAAGCAGCACCCTGCCTTCTCAGAAGCTCCCCTCTTGTGTGCCCCGCCGGCGAGAGGTGACCAAGGCGAAGGCGATGAGGCGGCACATCCGGTACAGGAAGCTGTCCCCCGAGATCGTGATGCAGAGCACCTGAATAAGAACCCAACAATTCGAGTATGGGGGTCGACTACAACATGGAGATACCCCTGACTTGATTCTCCTCGTCGAGGCGACGACAGAAGACGCAGAGTGGCGGTCGAATCTCAGGACATGCTTCGTGCGTCTCGCAGTTTTGACGAGACGACGAAGCCATGCTTCGGGGGCAGAGCCACTCTGTAGTCGAACCCCGACTCGAGCAGTGGCACACACAGAGACTGGCCATCGCTCGGACGTCCATTGCCTGTGTTTTTGTTCGGTTTCGTGCGTGTTTTTTTCGCCAAATGATCAAGGATGCTCCTCGATGGTCCTCGCCGAAGGAAAAATGCACACGTCCGAGCGATGCCAAGGACAAGCGGAGGTCCGCGCGGGTCTTCAAGGGGGTCGGCGCCGGGCCACGCACTCCCGTCCCAGCGCGCGCTCCGCGCGCCGGGGGGCGGCGCATTGGCAGCGCCGCCCTGGGCGAATGTGCGGGAAAAGGAAGACCCAGCGCCTCCTCCTCCTCCTCCTCCTCCTCCGCCTCCTCCTCCGCCTCCGCCTCCGCCTCCTCCTCCTCATCCTCCCCCTCCTCCTCCTCCTCCTCCTCCTCCTCCTCCTCCTCCTCCTCCTCCTCCTCCTCCTCCTCCTCCTCCTCCTCCACCTCCTCCTCTTCCTCCTGTTCCTCCTCCGCCTCCTCCGCCTCCTCCTCCTCCTCCCCGAGCAGCCCGCGGGGACCTCCGAGAGTTCACCGGGCAGCTGAAAGCAATTTCGTCGGGGGCGCCACCGGCAGCAGCCCGCGGGGACCTCCGAGAGTTCACCGGGCAGCTGAAAGCAATTTCGTCGGGGGCGAGGCAGAGGCAGTCCGCACAAGTTGAGGCGAATCGTTGCAACCGAATGGCGAATCGTCCGGCGTGCAAGAGGAAGAACGAAGACGAGGGCGGCCGCGCGTGAGGGGAGGAGGGGGGAAGCGCCCAGACGTGGAAGAGTTCCGCGATGAGCAGGCCGGAGCGGCCAGCCGGGGCAGCGGGGACCGCGGCAGCAGCCGGGGCCGAGGCCACGGCGCACGTGTGCAAGCTAGAAACACACATGGCCCGAACTTGATGCGGAGCATCCGGAGGCCACTCGCTGGATACGCCTGCGGAAGTGCGGAGGCCCGGCGTACATGGCCACAACAAAGACCGAGAACTGGACACACGTCTGGCCACATGAGGCCGCTTCCGGACACCCTGAGCCCAAAAACGTTTTCATCTCTTGGGGGCGCATTGTTTTACTTCCGCCGCCTTCCGCCGAGCTTCCACCGTCGGAGGCGGCCTCGTTATACTTCCGCCGACATTCCGCCGCCTTCCGCCGAGGAAGAGATGACAGATCCTGCGATCCTCGAAGGCGAGGCTATTTCTCGAACGCCTCACATGGCCCGAACTTGATGTGGAGCATCCAGAGGCCACTCGCTGGATACACTCGCGGAAGCCCGGCGGACCTGGCCACAGAAATACCGATCACTGGAAAAGACGCCTGGCCACATCTGTGTATCCGGCTCTCGCCCAGGCCGGCGGCGGCACCAGTGCCCAGAAATCCGACGATATGAAGTCTTCCATCCGCGGCGCGCCAACTCCCGACCCCTGCCTCCCGACGATGGGCCCCGGAGGCTGACATCGAGGAACGAAGCCAGGATCGAGAACAAAAGCATATCATCGGAGATCTGGATATGGATATTCAGCCTCGTGGTGCCATGTACTTGTGTTGTTCCCATCGTACTTAATGGCCACATCCCAGAAACAATCTCGAGTACCCAAAAAGGTATCGAAACAGTGTCGAACGAGTATCGCCCCCCAGGGCCCGACACGCGAACACCCTCCCGTTTCGGCACGGTCTTGGTGCTCGAAATTCTGTCTGGTGATCCAGGCTAAAAGTCGGCTGGGACACCAAAACCCTGTGCAGCGTCCTGACAGCTCTGGGCAGTGCCAATGGGTTCACCACTATGGTGAGCGTTCTCTTATCCAGCGTTTCGACATTGGGCGGAAGGGCGGAGGGGGGGTCTGGCTCCAGACCTCTGCTGGATGCGACGGTTTGGAACCGCGCGCCCTGTGGAGGGGGAGGCTCCACCTGCTCGAAGCGGGCGCCAAACAACAACAGCCAAAGTCTAGTCCACGGCGGGGGGGGGAGGGGGGTACGGGGGACATCTGGGACTATTTGGGGATCGATTTTTAGAGATATGTTCATACGTTGAAGCTCGGTTAGGTCATCGTGCTGTTTTTTTATAATAATGGCGACGTCATCCTCCAAGATCTCCGAACACGTTTATTCTTACCACAGTAGCGGGATTGAACATGTACAAAAGGAATCGGCAAAACAATGAACCGAACAACGATCGGCAGGGAGGGCGCCGCTTCCTCGAGGCACGAAGCCGGGATCGAGCAAAACAAGAAAAACCGAGCGCTGGAGCTCTGGAGATCCAGCCTCCTCCTCCTCCTCCTCCCTCCCTCCCTCCCTCCCTCCCTCCCTCCCTCCTCCTCCTCCTCCTCCTCCTCCTCCTCCTCCTCCTCCTCCTGCAGCTCTGGGGCGGTGCCCACATCGGGGGGCCCACCGCTCGGGGGAGGGCGCCCCCTCCCTCGAGGAGCAGCGCCGTGCTCCTTCCCCCGAGGGAGGCGGGCCCACCGGGCTGCTCTCCAGAGCCGTCCAGCACCAAGTCGGTCGGGCGTGTCCCTCCACGGGGGGAGCAGTGATTCAAAAGCAGTCGAAACAGAGTCTGGGGACGAGGACGACGTTTTGATTACTCTGTTTAACGCTAATCTTGTTTTGGACTATGTGTGGCGATGTTTGGGCCATTGTTGAATTCTTTTCCCAAGATCCCGCTGTCGGAGGGCAGGCCCGACCTGATTCTTAGCACGACCCCGAACGTCCGAAAACCTCCTCGAACTGCGATCCTGGCGCTTCCATCTCCAGAATGAACGGGCGACCCCCCTGATGGTGACCCCCTGGCTACACGCAAGAGTGACCCTGGGTAAGAGTGACCTTTGGTGCGCGGCTTGTGAAGGGCGCAAGGTGGCCAAATCCAAGCGCGCAAGCTGCCGCTATCGCATCGCGCTCAGCGATCGGGGGGGCCCGATGAGCCCGCACCAAAGGTCACTCCGGCGAAGGGTCACTCCTATGCGTAGTCGAGGACCCCCCTCCTACAGGGGGATTTTGGAAGACAAGTAAAAATATTCAAAGCACACTCAAAAACGGTCAAAAAATACTAAAAACATTGTCCTCAGACTATTGTTTTACTCGTTCTGACTCTTCCTCCTGTACAGGGACACGCCCGACTTGACCCTGGGCGCTACCCCCCCCCCAGAACCTCGACCGGGGCAGCCCCTCGGCCCGGGGCCCGGAGCCGCGGCTCGACGGAGACTCGGCTCAGGCGCCGCGCGGCGTCCTTGTCGCGGCCGTGCCCGTGGGTGAAGGCGTGGAAGGAGTGCGTCCCGACGAACAGCTGGGCCGCGGCGCGCATGGCGCTGACGTTGAGCGTCTCCTGGGGAGGAGCTGTTCCCAGGCGCGCTCGCGTCGTGGCGGGACTCACGACGGCAGGCTTCTGCCCGTTTGCGGCCTCCGGGGGCCCTCGCTGGGACATGGGACTGTCCAAGAACGACTCGGGATGAGAAACTGGCCCTGGGGAAAGGGTCGGAACCTCCGGGAGCACCGCATTGACATAATCAAGGCCTCGGATGTGGGGGGCTTACATCGGCATCTAGGATGCAGCACAATGCCAGGGGCGCAGGACGTCACCTCGGTCGTAACAGAAGATGGTATCCGGCATGCCGCTCGAACAGATCCCGCTGCAGAGGAGCGAGGCACTCTAGAGCTCGCTGGTACGTACGTGCAGGGCTCTGCGCTCCCGTGGTGGGCGTGGCGAGCCCGCGCGGGGGGTAAGATGAAGAAACGCTCGTGACGAGGAGGAAGAGGAGGAAGGGGGCGATGACGAAGAGGACGGAGCAGAGAGAGGCAAGGGGAGGCAGGGGGAGGTCGAGGTCCCTGGGTGATCTTCTTTTCTTGGGGAAATCCCACCAGCCCTTTAGCGCGTGAGTGGTGTAACAAGTTCCTGCTTGCATCTTGCCTTCTTCCCCCCTGGGGAAGGGTTTCCCCCTCTCCCTCCCCCGCACTGTGATACTCCCCCCTTTGTCTAAGGATTGTTTTTCTTCACGCAGTGACCATTCGACGAACTGACGTTTCGTAACCTGGACACTATTCGATAAATCGCTGTCTTCTCGTTATTCAAATTCTCGCTTCCTCTACGGGCAAAGAAAGGTGACTGGCCCGAAAAGGATACGAAACAACTGACTCGACAAGATCCCTGAGTCGGAATTTTACTCCATCTCCTCTGGGACTGAAGTGAAAAAGGAGGTCCCAATCACTTAGTTGGCTGTCCCCCGCATACCCTTATGTACTGGCATGAGTATCTCGATGGCTTTTCAAGGTGTTTGACCCCTGGAAGGGTCTGGGAGTCCCGGGAAGGGTCTAGGAAGGTGCCGGGGAGTCCGGGAAGGAGTCTCTGACAAAAGGTTATTTTCGGAGGCATCTTGGAGCCCTCCTGGGCGCCTCTTAGGAGCGTTGGTGGCCGTCTTGGCGGCCCCCTTGGGCCATCTTGGGGGTCTCTTGGGGTGTCTGAGAGCCGTCCTGGGCCGTGTTTGGGCCATCTCGAGTGTCTTGGCTATGTTCCGTCTTCCAAGGTGGGGTGGCCCTTGTTGGCGCTTTACCGATTCGGGCGCATCTGGGGCCACTCTTGGACCCCACTGGAGGACGTCTGGGCCCCTTCGGGACTTCCCTTGGGCAACCCAGATGGCTCCAAGAGAGCTCCAGACTTGCCGAGGTGGCTTCCAGGATGGCGCGCTGTGGTCGACGCAAGCCCTGGCTGGTCTACAACATGCGCCCAAGAGGCGCCCAGACGGCCACAAGACGGCCCGATGCTGCCACAGAGCTCGCCAAGGAGGCACCTGAGGAGGAGGAGGAGGAGGAGGAGGAGGAGGAGGAGGAGGAGGAGGAGGAGGAGGAGGAGGAGGAGGAGGAGGAGAGAGGCGAGACTCATCAAACAACACTGTGTGTTTTCCATGTTTTCTGGCTTCCCGGCCTTCTGCTTCCGATGGGCGTCGACGACGCCTCGAGATGGCTCCAAGAGGGCCGCAGAGGGGCCTACGTGGCGCAAAATGGCCCCGAGACGGCCCCAAGACGGTCTCAAGACGGCCTCAAGATGGCCCAATATGGTGCCCAGAGGCGACTTCTTGGAGACCCTCGGGGGCGAGGGGCCAGCCTGAGCTCGTCCGAAGTCAGAAAGACGATAGGGGGGGCACTCCGGCAAGCATCTGGGACGGGCGGCCTGGTGGGGGGAACGGGCGGGACACTATTCCCGTCAGTGGGAGGGGTTTGCCCGCTCCTTCAGGGGAAGTCCCTCCCAGTGGGTCTGGACGGGGGGCTCGCAAGCATTTAGAACGTCCAAAATGGCCTCGGCGAGGAAGCCAGCATCATTGATTTGACTGAGGCTTTGGCCTTATTTTGGCCTCCTGGGGTGAGGGGCCCCATGAATCAAGGAGCTCCCCTCTTTTGATCGATCTCCTCCGATATGGCCCCAAGATGGCCACATAGGCTCCCAAGGAGGCCCCACGGCTGCCCTATGAGGTGCGCATGAAGCCCCAAGAGGCCCCCGAGTAGCCCCCAAGATGCTCCCAAGAGGCACCTAAGAGGTACCGAAGAGACTCCAGGAGGCCCCACAGTGGCACCCAAGACGCGCCTCGGTGAGAAGGCCAAAATCATAAATCTTATAAGGTTCTGGCTACACTTTAGCCTCCTGGGAGAGACGGTCATATACTACGGCCCCTACTTTGATCGATCTCCTCCCAAATGGCCCCAAGATGGCCCACGAGGCCCCCAAGGGTGCCTCAAGACGGCTCCAAGAGGTGCCCAGGAGGCCCCAAGAGGACCCCCAAGATGCCTCCAAAAGGCTCCCAAGAGATCCGCAAGCGCCTCCCAGAGGCACCCAAGACGCCCCAAGAATCCTCGGCGAGAAGGCCTGCATCATTCATTTTCCAAACGGTTTTGCATACAGCTTGGCCTCCTGGGGCGGGGGGGGGGGGCGGGCGGTAATTTACTAGGGCTCATCCTTTGATCGATCTCCTCCAGGATGGCCCACGAGGCTCCCAAGGGTGCCCCAAGACGGCCCCGAAGATGCCCCCAAGAGGCTCCCAAGAGGCCACCAAGAGGCCCCCAAGACGCCCCAAGAGGCATCCAAGAAGCTCTCGAACGACATCCAAAGAGAATATGGCATCCAAGAGGTCGTTTACCTCTCTGCTCGCCCTCCTACTCCTTCCTCTCCTCTTTCTTTATCCGCGTATTCCTCCTCTTTCTTCCTTCCTCCCCCTCCTCCTCTCCCTGCTGCTCCTCCTCCTCCTCCTCCTCCTCCTTCTCCTCCTCCTCCTCCTCCTCCTCCACCTCCTCCTCTTCCTTCTCCTCCTCCTCCTCCTCCTCCTCCTCCTGCTCCTCCTCCGATTCCTCCTCCATCGTCGCTCTCTTGGTGCACGATGTCTTATCCAGCCCCTTGTTCCACTGCATGCTCCTCCAGGTGCCTGGTCAAGGCAACTCGCCTGGGCCTCGTTTCTGATGGCTTCTGCATGGGCTGGTGGGGCGAAGCGTCCAGAAGTCCAGACTGCTCCGCAGGGCTCCTCGCGAGACCTCTGGGGCACCTCGGGAGGCTCGTGGAGGCGGGCCGAACGGGGCCACCCACCTGGCGGCTCCCCAGGCCTCCGCGCGCCGTCCAAGCAGGCAAGACGGACAGGGCTTCGTCCTTAGGAGACCTCACCTGGACCTGGCCCTGGGGCCGCCAGCAAACACCTCGGGACGACGAGCCGGTCCCAGAGGAGGAGGAGGAGGAGGAGGAGGAGAAGGAGGAGGAGGAGGAGAAGGAGGAGGGGGAGGAGGAGCTTTGGCCGCGACCTTCGGGGCCCCCGCTGCGCCACAGAGCACGGCGCGCCGCAACTTCCGGGGGCGAGGGGGTCGGGGCGGCCGGCTCTCTTCGCGATTTTTTCTCGGCCGCTGGAGGCTGTGCCTGGGTCCCCTGGGGCCGCCAGGGGTTCCGGCGACCCTCTGTGGAGTCCCAAAAGCGGCGCGGTGACAGGCCGCGCGGTGGCCTCGAGATCCCCCCGAAGCCTCACCGCGCGGTCCGTCACCACACGGTTTTGGGGGGACCCTGGAGGCCCCTGCCGCCCGAGACGTCCTCGGCGAGAGGGACCCGAGTCCCAAAGCCGTGCGGTGACCCCGAACCCCCACCAACTCGCCGCACGGTGTGGTCGCCACACCGTCTGGGGGCCCCCGAGGCTCAGGATGCAGGAAACACAGCCCGGGGGAAGGGGGCCGAGAGTTCCGAGGGCCGTGACGATCTCTGAGCAAGAACCGCCCTGCCAGCTGCCTGGGCAGGGCAGGCGAGGGGGCGGCCGTCCGACCAGGCAGCGGGCTGCACCCAGAAGGGGGCGAGCAGCCCTCCGCGGGCTGCCCGGGAGACGCCCTCAGGGAGCTGGGACGGCACGAGGGCCTCGACGAGGCGGGGCGTCGTCTTCTACTGGTGGCCGCTTCCCCTGCCCCGCCCCCTTTTGCGGCGGCGCCCGGTCTCGTTCACGTGCCACGCGAAGCACCCCTTTGTGCTGCCCATGGACTCGCTGTTGAACTTCGCCTGGGGCAGGATGAAGTACTCGTACGTTCTCGACTGCACCATCACGCTGCCGACCAAATCTTTGTCCTCCCACCGCAGCCGGAGTGGCTCCGGGAGAAGGGATCCGCCACCCTGCCCACATTGAGTGGCGTTTTCTCGAGTCCCTCAGACTTGTTGCAAGGGCCCTGGATCCCGAACTCACACCACTTCTAGGCACTCCCGGGCGCCCCGAGGACATCATCGAAGGACTTCCCCGGAAGTCCAGACAGCGTGGCTCGGAATCTGAAGTCAGTTCTCTTGGGGCGAGGAGGAGGAGGAGGAGGAGGAGGAGGAGGAGGAGGAGGAGGAGGAGGAGGAGGAGGAGGAGGAGGAGGAGGAGGAGGAGGAGGAGGGAGGAGGAGGGAGGAGGAGGAGGAGGAGGAGGAGGAGGAGGAGGAGGAGGACCGCTCCAGGAGGTCGTCCTGTGCTTCTCCTGGGGGTCTCCAGAGCCGCGTTGGAAGCCCTGGGTGCCGGCCCCAAAAACGCCCAAATAGCGGGAACATCGCAGGCCTCGTATGACTTTCGCTGCGGCCCAAGAGGCCACCAAGACCAGCCCGAGAGTGCCCCTGAGGCACCCAAGAGGACCACAAGAGGGGAAACTCGAACTCACAACTAGAGTCCTCTCCCCAAAGAAGGGCCCCCGAGTTCGCCAGCAGACGCCCAAAATGTGCCCAACATGCCCTCTGAGGCCTCCAAGAAGACCCCTCGGAGGCCTCACAGGGCTGCATTAAGGCCCCCAAGAGCTCTTCCAAGAGACTCTAAGAAGCTGAGAGGTCCCCAAGAGGCCTCTCGTACACAACCCAGGCGCACTGGCGGGTGGGCCCAAGGCGACTGGATATGTCCGTGACGGACATGGGCAAACACGCCTCTCTCATCCACAAATTCGCTTTTTCGACCGTCTGGTCGCTCCAGTTGCGACACACCTCGAGGCCTGTATCCCTTTCGCATGCCGCTTCGTGCGATGCGGCAAGTGCGTACGTCGTATCTGCGCTCACGCCTTTGTCTGTTATGCTCAGCAAAGTTACCTGGGCGCCGCCAGAAACCGCACCCAGCGCTGCCTCCAGCGCACCCTCGACGGATTGGCATGGACGCTTCGCCTGGATGGGATCGTTGCGGTTGAAATACGAACACTTGAAGCCATTGCCATCGTACCTGAGTCGCAGCAGACATCGGCGCTCGCGCACCGGAGGGGCGGGGCGGAGGGTGGGGGAAGCCCCTCCGCAGGAGGGCGTGGGGCTTCTGGGCGAGGGATCGCTCCCCGAGAGACCTCCCAGTTGGGGTCGGAGCAGATGGGGTCGGAGGATCGCCCCGCATCGGCGATGCATCGGCGATACATCGCCGATGCACCGGCGATGCACCGGCGACGCCGGCGATGCGTCGGCGACGTCGGCGTGGAGAAAAACGGGCGCCACATCGAATGGCATCACCTATGCATCGGCGATGCGGCGGGATCCTCCGACCCCATCCGGGAGGCCTAGGTCCCCTGCATCGGGAGTCCTGACCGAGAGGGCTTCTCGGACGCACCAGGACGGCGCAGGGCGGCAGTGCCGTCCTGTGCCCACGCCCCCTGGGATACGGCTCTGCGAGAACTTGCAGCACAGTTCATGGGCCTGTTTCCCACCACCACCACCACCACCATAAGTTTGAGGGGGAGGGGGTTCTCCTCCTTCTCCTACTTCCCCCCTCCAACTTATGGTGGTGGTGGTAAAACAAGCTCATGAACGGTGAAAAACCACGACTGGAACCCAATGCGACATTTCCCGAGCAAGATCGATCAGGGCGAAAAAACCTGGTGTGACCAGACAAGCGCGTTCCACTGCTCGCGAATGGCCTGGATCCGCCGCGGGGGATTTACGGTCCATTGCGTCGAGGCATACATGCGTCAGACGACGCTTGCGAGTAGGCACTTTGTCAGACGACGAGGATAAATTCGGGTAGGGATGAATCGAGAATCTCTGGAGGATGTCTCGGGCGCCTCGGCCTTCTCAGAGAGTCCCAGAACGTTCTGAGAGCGCTCCAGAACGCTCTGGAACGGATCCATCCTCGCCCGAGCCCCGCCCGACTTTTTGCGAGTAATGGGAACGCGCCCTGTGAGTGACGGAAGTTGTAGCGCCCGGACGGAATCTCAAGACCCCTCCCAAGCCCCTGCAAACGGGGCCTTAGTAAACGGGCTGGTAGCTAAGGGTGCGATTTCAACAGTGTTTTCAACAAATTGATTTGCTGCGCACAAGTTCGAGGTAGCCCACCCTCCCGCCCAGAGTTATGATGATGTGTCGACGTTTTTGTCGTCCCGATTTATCGCGCACTAGTGCGAGGTAAATGCCTGTCGCCCCGTTCTCGTTTGAAGAGGCTCCTTAGCTTTAGGTCGGGCATGTTCCCCTACAGGGGGATTTTGGATCAAAAGATGAAAATACCAAGAGCATATTCAGAATGACAAAAGAAAATAACCCGGCGAAAAACCCAACCATATGCAATTGGCATGCCGCAGTTGTGTTGGGTGGTGGCGGGCGCATGCCAGCGGTGCCACTGGGACCTTCGGTGGAGCCCCCTATAGGGCCACGAAACGCTTCACTGGGTGGGTGAAACGCAAGGAGCAAGGGCTGTGCTGGGTGGTGGCGGACGCATGCGGGCGGTGCCACTGGGACCTTCGGTGGAGCCCCCTATGGGGCCACGAAGCGCTGTACTGGGTGGGTGAAACGCAGTGAACAAGGGCTGTGCTGGGTGGTGGCGGACGCATGCGGGCGGCGCCACTGGGACCTTCGGTGGAGCACCCTGATGGGGCCACGAAACGCTGTACTGGGTGGGTGAAACGCAAGGAGCAAGGGCTGTGCTGGGTGGTGGCGGACGCATGGGGGCGGTGCCACTGGGACCTTCGGTGGAGCACCCTATGGGGCCACGAAACGCTGTACTGGGTGGGTGAGACGCAGGCAGCAAGGGCTGTGCTGGGTGGTGGCGGACGCATGCCAGCGGTGCCACTGGGACCTTCGGCGGAGCATCCTCATGGGGCCACGACACGCTGTACTGGGTGGGTGAAACGCAAAGAGCAAGGGCTGTGCTGGGTGGTGGCGGACGCATGCGGGCGGTGCCACTGGGACCTTCGGTTGAGCTCCCTATGGGGCCACGAAGCGTTGTAATGGGTGGGTGGAACGCAAGGAGCAAGGGCTGTGCTGGGTGGTGGCGGACCGCGAAACGGTGTACTGGGTGGGCGAAGCGCAGGGAGCAAGGGCTGTACTGGGTGGTGGCGGACGCATGCGGGCGGTGCCACTGGGACCTTCGGTGGCGCTCCCTATCGGGCCACGAAACGCTGTACTGGATGGATGAAACGCAGGGAGGAGGGAAGAGGGGGAGGAGGGAGGGGGAGGAGGAGGAGAGGAGGGACGCGGGGACCGTCTCTTCAAAACAAAGGCCCAACATCACAGGATGGTTGGGAATTATAAAAAATGGTCCGCAGACTATGTTTAACTATGTTGGAATATGCCTCTTGTAGAGGGAGAGGCCCGACTTAACCTTAGCTGCCGTCCCGTTTACGAACGCCCCGCTTGCACGCGCGGAAACCACGCAGGTCAAAAGGCACGTGCACGCTAGCATTCGTTTGAAGAGGGGCGCCAGGGGGTGGGGTGGGGGGTGCGCGAACGCCATGCAAGTCAACTTGCCACAGTCATCTGTATATATACATATATATATATAGATCGATCTATCGATCGATACGTACACACATACACACATACATACACATATACGTACATACATGCATACATACATACACATACACATACACACACATACACATACACATACATACATACATACATACATACATGCATACATACATACATACATACGTACGTACGTACATACATTCATACATACATACACCACAACCAAACACACATACATACATGCATACATGCATGTATTCATACATGCACACATGCATACATGCATGCATACATGCACACATACACACATACACACATACATACATTCATACACACATACATACATCTGTGCAAGCTGGGGAGACTCCCGAGGGCCAGACTTGTTTTGCATCCGCAACTCTGTGTGATGACTCGTCCCGGAGCTCCGTGCAACATTGACTGACTGGGCGAGGTACCTCGACCAAGGAAAACGCGTCCCGAGACAATCACAGTCCACTGGACACTGCTCGAGCTG
The DNA here is from genome assembly GCA_963575745.1 of Prorocentrum cordatum. Taxonomy (NCBI): domain Eukaryota; class Dinophyceae; order Prorocentrales; family Prorocentraceae; genus Prorocentrum; species Prorocentrum cordatum. The sequence continues at coordinate 449,859 of CAUYUJ010016249.1, read as the reverse complement.
AAAATGGGATGGGAGCGCAGCGTGGGTGGGGGGCTTGAGCAAAAGTGACAGCGGCCCTCTCCCGCTCTCCACCACGCAACAAAGAATCTATGGCACGCCATGGCAATCTGTGCAAGCTGGGGAGACTCCCGAGGGCCAGACTTGTTTTGCATCCGCAACTCTGTGTGATGACTCGTCCCGGAGCTCCGTGCAACATTGACTGACTGGGCGAGGTACCTCGACCAAGGAAAACGCGTCCCGAGACAATCACAGTCCGAAACCTAGAAACTCGAGCAACTGCGAATTTTGAAATCCTGGCCTTAGGCCTACACAAACCTGTCCAGGCTCAGAAACGTGTGGTTTCGCAAAACCTGTTGAAAACACTTAGCTACCAGCCTGCATAAATCTTTGGGATACGGTTCTGCAATGTGTGTCCAGAAAGAGCCTGAGGCGTCTTTGCCTTCGAGGACCTGATGGGGGCGGCGGCTAAAACTGCAGACCCCGCGACCTGAGCATTTACAAGGGATGAGCGGGTCGAGGTTGAGATGGCAATACAGCAGCCGAGTGCGTTTGCGCCAAGGGGTCGAGAACGCGCAGAAATCAAAGTCCACCTTGCGAGTGTTACGAATTCGAATGAGACTGAGCGCACCTGGAAGCTGCCACAACCAAGACGTGCTAGGATTCTCAATCACAACTGGTATGTTCAAACTGCGGGCGAGCAAAAAGAGAGAGAAGCTGAAAGTGGCAAGCGCGTTTCCTCTCTCGACCTTGAGCTGATCTCCTGGCGACAGGCCTGGCAGCCCTAGCGGGAAAGTCTCGTCCGCAAGGGCGGTGGCCCGTTGGGGCGGTTGCGGGCGCGGCTCATGGAATCGTCGCAATCCAGATCGCGACGATGAGCCGACTCCGCGCCCAGCCTCGAACCTGCTGCCTGATCCGCCTGAGGAGGAGATCACCGACGGCGTCGTGGCGGATGTCCAGTTCGAAGGCGGCATGCTGCGAACGGAACCGCAAGCGCCACGCCGCCGACATCCGCCCAGAGCCGCTGAAGACCTCCAAGAAGACGCCCGCCTTGGAGCGCCTCACCCACGATGCCAGCTCGCCGACACGGTGGCGCCAATCCCGCGGAACGCCTGCTCGGCACGGAGCAGCAGGGCGCGCGGCAGCCGGTGAAGCTGCTCCTGCACCCGACCGCCCTTGGCGTAGCGCCGGAGAGCGGCGTCGGTCGCCCACCTGCCGCGCTTCTGGATGTCGCGCAGAGGCCGCGCCGCCGCGTACAGCTCGTGGGTCGCGCCGCCGTGCCGCAGCTGGTGCAGCGTCAAGTTGCCCAAGACCTGCAGGCCGAGCTCGGCAACGACGGCCTTGAAGTGGTAGTTCCACTGCGCGTAGGTCACGGGAAACAGGCGGTGGCCAGCGGGCGTGCGGCGGCGAAGCTCCTGCACGAGGCTTGGCATCCACGGGAAGCAGCTTGAGTCCACCAGCAGGCTCTCGTCGAACACGCCTGTCTTGGACGGGGTCCGTCTCTCGAACAGGTGGAGGACCACGCGCCAGTGGTGCATCGCCGTGGCCGTGGTAAACCCTGGCGGGATGAGCTGCGACTGCACGAGATCGAGCGCCTCGCGCGGCCTCAGGTAGAGGCCGAACGTGAGCGCGGTGAGCCACGCGTACACCACCAGGCCCCTGCGGCACAGGGTCTCCGCGATGAGGCACACCACAGGCCACGGGAGCGGCAGCCGCGATCGAGGCGGCGCCAGGCGAGACCAGCCCTTGGCTGCCCGCGCCGCCCGCGGCAGGCGCCCCTGGCGCGGCCCGAGGTCCGAGCGCGCGAAGGCGAGGGCCGCCATCAGCTTCCACGCGTCGCTGCTCTCGCCCCCGTCCAGGAACTCCTCGTGGAAGAACAGCGCCAGCGCCTTGTCCACCTCTGCCGGCGTCACCAGCGAATGCCCCCGCTGGCAGGCCCACAGGCTGAAGGCGGCCGGTCGACGCTGGTAGTCTGCCCTGGTCGCGTCCCCCACCGACTGCTCCTCCAGGAAGGTCAAGCCCCGGCGGGGGGCCGAAGCCGGGAGGGAAGGGAAGCGGCTCGCCCTCTCCTGCCGACGGACTGCCCGGCGGTCGCTCTCGGCCGGGCGCGCTGAAGCCCCCGGCGCCGCACGCGGCCTGCGCTGCAACTGGTGAGTACCCGCGGCACCCAGGGCCGCTGCCGGCCTCCTGCGAGCCCGCGTCGCCGGCACAGCAGGGGCCGCCATGAAGCCGAGGGCCGACATCGACAGTGGCGCCGCCATCCTCCCCGAGGCCCACTGCCTGGGCGGGCGGGCAGGACGCGTCAAGCCTCGACGTCTTGGCCCGCGCGGCTTCGGGGATGTCACCAGTCTGGTCACGAGAAGCTGGATCTGCGCTGTTATGTTCTGATGGGACCCAACGCCAGATAGCTGAGGACCCCGAAGCCAACAGAAGAGCACAGGCTTGACGACAGATTCTCAGAAGCGGAGGCGACGATGATCTGCCCTTGAGAAGGGCCAACACTGGGGCCATGGAGTCATTCAAGATGATGTGCGTGGTGTTGAAGTTTCGAGCGGCTCGCAATCGATGTTTCAGGCACAAGACTAACGCTCTCCCCTCCAGTACCACCTGAGCCTCCCTCCTGGTCCATGGTGTAGATAGAACGCGATGCCATCCTCCCGCCCAGACCTCCTCTGGCACCTCCTCGAATGTGACTCCCTCCTCCTGATTCGGCTTCGGCTCGACTCGGAACGGGACCTGCTGCTCCATAACTGCTGCTATGACTGCTGGATCGCGACTGGGTTCCGACGAGGCTTGCTTGATGCATGACGAGGTGATACGCTCAGCTTGCTTGCGCCCCAGGGCTAGGGCCTTGTCCCGAGGGGCGACCTGTTGCTCACCATCACGACTGAACCCCCATCGCTCGTTGAAGATAGACAGACGACGAGCTTGATCCGAGGTGATGGTCTTCTCCGTCACTCCTGCGCCCCACCACGAGGCGCCCACGCAAGACACGACAGGCGACAGAGGCCGCCCGGCGTCTCGGAAGCACAGGGGCAGCAGCGCGCGGCACCAGGTCAGCTCCCGCCTCGCTGCCGGAGTCAGCCGCCGCCTCTCGCGGCCGCCGTCGCCCATGAAGCCGTGCACGGCCCCTAGGCAGCTCAGCAGCTCTCGGCGAATTAGCGCCCTCGACGTGAAGTGCGATATCACCTTCATCATGGTGTGACCGCTGCACCAGCCACGTTCCAGCAGCTCGCCAATGCCAAGGCGAAGCCGCCAGCGCAGCCGAACGCTGAGACCGATCACGGGCTTGTCCTCGTCGAAGTGCCAGCCCAGCGTGTCGCCACCGACTGATGCTTCCACGGGGTGCGAGGGAAGTTCTGAAGCCGTCAGCTCCCGCTGCGCTGCAGTAGCTGCATCACGCACCTCGCGCAGCCTGTGGGGCAGGGCGATGAAGTTGTCGACGTAGACCGCATGCGCCATCCCTTGCTGCAGGTCAGGCGCGGGCCGACGGTCCAAAAGTCGACGGCCAAAATGGCCAGGAAGAGCACGAGCGGTCACCGCCTCGTTCAAGCTCTGACATATCCATAGGCTGATGCTCCAGCCCATCGGCGGGCACCGGAAGCGCGGTACCGCCCAGGCCGATGGTCGCGCGGGCGTACCGTCGGACAAGTGCGTTAGCCCGAGGTCGCCAGCCCTCAACTTGGGCAGCCCAAAGTAGCGGCGCAGCCACTGCGGAAGCTCGATTTGGTAAAACGCGTCGCAGATGTCGACGCCCCCGATGCTGATGGGCTCGTCGCCGTCGACCGAGATCTGAGCGAAAGCCGAGCCCGTCGCCAACTCCACGGGGTCCGCGGGCGCAAACCTGAGCGATGCGTGCCTCCCGTCGAGGATCATCCGCAGCGACCCGTTCTTCTTGCGCGCGAAGAACATGCCAACGTAACACTCCGCCGAGCTGCTGAAGTCCACCAGCCCAGCGTTCATAAGCCGCCGCACCACCATCGCGTAGAGGCGCGGGTTGCGAAGGGCAGGGTCCGTGTAGAGTCGTCTCGGACCTGCCTCCTTGATGCGCTCCGTCCCCAGCTGTCGGGGCAGGAGTAACTCCTTCAGCCGGTGAGCGATGTTCTGGCCTGCCATCTCGTCGATTGTCTCCAGGGCGGCGGGTTGGCTGCCAGCAGGAGGCAATGAGATGGAGTCGACGAGGTCGAAGCTCACCGGGGCAACCAACGTGGCGTCACCCTCGTATGATTGCGATATCCGGAGCTCCTCGAGGGCTCCTCGACCGTCCAAGCCCTCTGGGCACGGGCCAAACCTCACAGCGGCCTGGCGGAGCTCCGAGAGGACGAGGGCGTGGCCAGCGGCTGGCACCGGCGTGCCTGCGGGCGCTTGACGGCGCGCCGCAGGCGGGCAGCCCCACAGTTCGTTCAGCGCGACGGTCATCTCCTCGACCATGCCGTGAACGTGCGACCGCTTCTCAAGGCGCCTGCGCACTGACCTCGAAGGCGGGGAAGACGTAGTAGGAGAAGAAGCTCCAGCGCCAAAGTAAGGTAAAGGAAAGAGGTCACGTTGGCGAAGGTCGGCGCTGGAGTGGGAAGCCTCATGTACAGGTAGATCTGCTGCACCCGCGAGGCCCACGGGCGCGCCCTCTCTCGGCCTGGCTGACTCTCGGGCGAGGGGTACCCGAGAGCCGTCCGCGTCGCTCATGATGACAGAGCGCGACGCTCTTCACGGGCTTTCCTGATCTGCTTCAGGATCCCTGCGTCGCGCTCCACCTGTTTGGAGACATGCTCCAGTAGCAGCGGGCATATCATGGAACGGCCATCCTCCTTGGCCGCCCCTGTGAACACCGCCGCCTCGTCCACGATGCCGAATCGGTGGAGCCCTCCTCCCCGACCTCGGCCCCTCTTCTTGCCGTCGCCCTCGTTGCCGTCCTTGGAGCCCTTCGACTGCTGCGCCTCGAACTCCATGGAGTAGATGTACTCGTGCAGCTGTGCCTGACGAATGGCCAGCTCCGCCCCGACCAAGTCGGGAACATTCAACTCACGACTGCCACCACCCGTGCTCTGGATGAGCACCCACACTGGGGCCAGCACAGCGGGCGGCCCAACCACCCCTGCCGCGGCCGGCGGCGCTGCGCCGGCGGCGCCCGCTGGGGCGCCTGCGGCCAGCACGGCGGCGGCCGCCAGGGGACCTGCAGCAGGGGCGCCGACGGCGCCGGCCCCGGCCACGCTCACCAGAGGCGCGGCAGGCGCTGCTCCGGCGGCGGCTCCAGCCGCGGGCGCGTGAGCGGCGGGGCCTGCGCCAGGAACGCCTGGTCCAGGGGCGGCTGCGGTGAAGTCGAACTCCAGGTATGAGCCACCAGCGGGAAGCGTGCGCGGCCTGCCAGCAGCGCGCTCGCGGTCCAAGTACAGCTGGTCGGCTACCTGCACGAGAGCGTCCTGGATAGCCACCGTCTCCCTCGCGTTCGGCTCACGCCTGAACCTGTGCAGCAGATTCGGGTCCACACCCTGCAGCGCCTGGCGCGTCGGGCTGAAGACCACGGCGACTATGTCTGGGTTCCCCTGACCGTACCGCTCCTCGTACACGTCGTGGTCGGCGCTCGAGAGCAGCAGGTCCATCGGATCACTGCTCCCCGCTGCTGGACTCGCCAATCTGCCCCAGACTCTCCGTTGATGCCAGAGCCGCTCTCCTCGATACAGCACCCAGGCTCAGCGCAGGACGCCGCCCGGCGGCGGCACCGTGGCGGCCATGGCGACGGCACACGAGGCCCTTCACGAGCCCGAGCGCGGCCCGCCAGCACTGGAGCGAGGCCAGCACGACGTGGTCCAGCAGCAGCGCCGCCCAGCTCCAGTCCGAGCTCGGAGACGGCTCTGCCGGCACCGGCGTCGGCTCGGGCGCCGGTGGTGCCTGGGGCGCCGCCGGCGGCGAAGGCGGCGCAGGAGGCGCCGCCGGGCAAGTCAGCTGCCCCTCGGTCGCTCGGCAATGGACCCTCCCGCACGAGAGGTTGGGGCACGACACCGACGGGCACGCCGGCGAAGAAGGACAAGTAGGCGCCGCAGGACACGGCGGCGCTCGCGATATCCAGGCCGCCAGCAGGTTGGTAGCTGCGCCCAGGAGCCACACGAAGGGTCTGCCAACCATCCGCGTTTCTGCCTGGACAGGTGCCCCCAGCTCGCTGGAAGAAAGGCTTGAGCAAAAGTGACAGCGGCCCTCTCCCGCTCTCCACCACGCAACAAAGAATCTATGGCACGCCATTGCAATACATACATATGCACATACACACATACACACATAACTACATACACACATGCATACAATTATGTGTATATGTGTGTATGCATGCATGCATGCATGTATGCATGTATGTGTGTATGTACGTGTGTGTGTATGTATGGATGCACGCATGCTTGTATGCATGTGTGTATGTATGCATGCATGCATGCATGTATGTATGTATGTATGTATGTATGTATGCATGTATGTGTGTATGTATGTATGTATGTATGCATATATGTATGTATGTTTGGATGTATGTATGTATGTAGCTATGTGAATGTATGCATGTGTGCATGCATGCATGGATGTATGCATGTATGCAGGCATGTATGTATGTTTGCGTGCATGCATGCATGCATGCACGCAAGCATGCATGCATGTGTGTATGTAAGTATGTACGTGTGTAGATAGGTATACACATATTATACAAAAAAAAAACAAGCTCCCTCGGTCCCCGTCGTCCCCCCGACGCCCCCCCCCCCCCGGGTGCACGCCGCCGGGCATACTTCAGGCGCAGGGCGCCCGCGCGCCCAGTGCCCGCGCCTCTCGGGCCCAGGGCCCCCAGCGCCCAGCGCCTGGGCGCCCGCCGCGGGCCCCCCCTCACAGAGGAGCCAAAAACAGCATACGATGTTCAATGCACAAAACCTTGTTCCCACTAAAAAATCCCCGGCCAATGTAACAAACATCGGGACCAAAGAAGAAATACATAGCAAACAAGTGGATGTTCAAGGGGCAACAAATATCCGATCCAAAAGAATCCCCAGACCCCCCCCCTGGGTAACCCCTCCAAGATGCATACGAGAAGCGTCCCAGCAGGTGGTTGTGGCTGGCGCTCGGGCGGCAGCACAGTGCCCCCCTGGGACAAGCCTCCCCAGGGTTTCCTCCCATGAGGCAAAAGAAACATAAGCGTTCGACGGTCCGCGCGCCGATTTCTTGGATCTGAGCTGGAGCCCCCCTCCCTGGCGCGCGGAGCGCGCCAGGGGGCGGCGCCAGAGGCGCCGCAGGTGGGGTGGGTGGGGGCAGCGCAGAGCCAAGAACTCCGCGAGGACCTCCACAAGCTTATCGTTACACTAGTTTTGTCTCCGAGACATGTCGCACAGGGGGGCGGCGCTACAGGCGCCGCCAAGGGGTGCCCCAGCGCGGATCCAAGCATTCCGCGCGGACCCCCAGCAGTTCTTATGTGCATGCGTTTTTTTTTTCTCTTCGGCCCCCGCGGCGCGCGCGGCCTCCGCGAGGGGTGGCCCCAGGCAGGGCCGCTGGGCGCGGTGCCGCGCAGCAGGGGCCACCAGCCGATGGCAGCACGGGGCACGGCGGCGGGCAGCATCGCTGCGAGCGCGCAGGGGCCGCCTCGGGCGCGGCGGCCCTCGAGGCGAGACGCCTACCGATCGCTGAAGGGGCTCCCGCGTCTCCTCCGACCTGTCGGAGTGCCATCTCGTGGCGGTGGGCCGCTGCCAGAGTGAAGGCTTCCCGGCTCGAACGCCGGAAAAAAAACGGCCAGCTGGACGAGAAGCCAGAGACGCTTCCCGATCCTCGATGTGCTGGGCCTCCGCGTTGCATATATGGTCCAGGGTTTGGGCCCCCCCCCCCCCTGATGCCATTGGGCCCCCCCCCCCCCCCCGCGCGCGATGGTCCCCCCCGCCCCCCCCTGTGGGCGTGGCGTGGTGCTGCGCTGCGGTTCCCCCCCCCCCTGTGGATGTGGTGTGGTGCTGTGGTGGTTCAGAGGTGGGCGTGGCGTGGTGCTGCGCTGCGGTGCCCCCCTCCCCCCCCTGTGGATGTGGTGTGGTGCTGTGGTGGTTCAGAGGTCGTCGTCGTCGTCGTCGTCGTCGTCGTCGTCGTCCTCGTCGTCGTCGTCGTCGTCGTCATCGTCGTCGTCCGTCGTCATCGTCGTCATCGTCGTCGTCGCCGCCGCCGCCGGCGTCGTCGCCGCCGCAGCCGTCGTCGTCGTCGTGGTCGTCGTCGTCGTCGTCGTCGCCGTCGTCGCCGTCGTCGTCGCCGTCGCCGTCGCCGTCGCCGTCGCCGTCGCCGTCGCCGTCGTCGTCGTCGTCGTCGTCGTCGTCGTCGTCGTCGTCGTCGTCGTCGTCGTCGTCGTCTCTGGGACCATACCATCTGAGGGGGGGGGGCCCGAGGAATCCTGGGACCATACCATCTGGGGGGGGGGGCCCGTGGGCCCTCGACCCTGGATCATATATCACACAAGTGCTGTTCCTCCCCTCCTCTCCTCTCCTCTCCTCTCCTCTCCTCTCTTGAAAGACGCCTCACAGATGGGGTCCGAGTAGATGGGGTCGGAGGATCGCGCCGCATTGCCCATGCATCGGCGACGTCGGCGATGCATCGGCGCCGTCGGCGAGGAGAAAATCGGGCTCCACACTGAGCCGCATCGGCGATGCATCGGCGATGCGGCGATATCCTGCGACACCACCTGCTCGGACCCCATCTGGGAAGCCTAGACTTGACTCCTCCCTGCTCCCTCCTCTCCAGCGCCGACTCAGGCGGCAACCCGCTGGGTGCTGCGAGCTAGCGCCAGGCGCCCCCCTGGCCGCTGCCCGTCCGTGGCGCTACCGGCAGGGCACCCAAAGCGCACGGCCGCAGAGCGCAGGGCGCAGGCGGCACGCGCACAAGCTCGAGCAGGACAGCCTTTCCTGCGGAGCTTCGCTGAGGAGCAAAAAAAAACATACACAGAAACTGTTAGAGGCCCGCGCGGACTTCTTGGATCCGAGCTGGGCCCCCCTCCCTGGCGCGCAGAGCGCGCCCCAGGGGCGGCGCCGGAGGCGCCGCCAGGGGGGGGGGGGCAGCGCAGCGCCAAGATCTCCGCGAGGACCTCCACAAGCTTATGGTTACACTATGTTTGTTCTCCGAGACATGTCGCACAGGGACTGCAAGCCCACAGCCCTCGGCGAGGCACTCGCGGCCGCCCTGCGGGCAGATCCGCGTGTCGAGGCGCCTCGTGTTCTTCTGGCCGCGGCGGGCGCGCTTTTTTCCGGGCTGTCTCCCGCCGACCGCTGCCGTGCTTCACCCCGTGTGTGAGGGGACGCCAAAAGCCAGGCACGGCATGCAGAACGGGGCTCCACACTTTCCGCCGACGGCCGCTGGGCAGGCGACGCCCTTGTGGGCCGGCGCTGCGCCGACCATGCCGCTGCAGCGCACCAGTGCCGCTGCCGCCGTGCAGGTCGCCACATCGGCCCCGCGAGGGCCCCACGGCGCGACCTGCGGGCCCCTGGACGTCCGGGCCGAGGGCGGGGCGAAGCTGCCCCCCGCACAGAGGGGAGCCGCCCGAACCCGCGGCGGGGGCCGCCGCCGCCGAGGCGGCCCTTTCGCCCGCGGAGCCGGCGGCCCAAGACGTCGCGCGCAGGACTGGGGCGGCCACGGCGTGCTGCCGTCTCCGGGCATGCCCGGGACGCCGAGGGAGAGCACGTGGTGCTGCCGCCGCGGACCTCGCGCGCGCAGCGCTCGACGGGTGCGGCGCTGGCGTTCCGGGCGGAGCTGCTTGGCCGAGGTCCGCGAGGCAAGCTAGTTGGCGGATGTGATATATATCTATATATAGATATGTATATATATATATGTATGTGCGTCTTCCAAGGCCCGCTTCGCTTCTCCGGTGGGTAGTTCATGGTACTCTCAGCTGATGGTGCCCAGGTCTGCTTCCAGCGGAAGCCTTTCAGCGGAGAGGCCACCTTGCACGTCACACTGGCTCTCTTTCACGTTGCCGATGTGTGTGTGTGTGTGTGTGCTGCATTGCCGCAGGCGTTCCGTCGGAGCTTCTTGCGATTTCCCGTCGCGGTCCTTCGAACATGTCCAGTGGATCCTTAGCGTAGCAAACTCCTGACAACACATGATCGCGCTTCCTTTACTTCGCTCGCTCTTGTCCGGCTTCCGCTGGTCCGCGTCCCCAATTGTCCCTGCCTGGCGGGCCCAGCGCTCCACGGCTAGCTGTGGGCTCGCGGCGGGGTGCCCTTCCTCGCTTCGAGGGGCTGCGGTCGCTATAATAGGAGACGCGCGCGCTGCCCCGTCTCATGGGCCATGTGATTCTTCCGATAGTTCGATCATGTGCTTGGCACGGGGACAGCCTCAATGCCGTAGCCACCACCACCTTCTCTCGCCTCCTTCTCTCCTTCTCGCCCGTCTGCCTCACCACGCCGATCGCACCGTGCTGTGCCCGTCCAGCACGCGATAGATGCCACAAACAACGTAATACTGGCGAGGCGCTGGCATATGTCTTCTGATCCTTCTCTCGGATCGATCCTCTCTGCGTGAACCGCTACCTTTGACACCACTGCCTCCTCCACCCGTGTTGACCCCAATCTCTACCAAGGGAGCCGACGCCTCATATTGTGCATCGAGTGAGGAGCATTTTCAATGTGAAATCCCCTGAAGTTGGTCCGAAAGGGGTATCCTTCTGTCTCCTCTCGACTCGATCGTAGGGCCAATCGTTCTCGTAGTCCTCTTGGATTTCAAACATATCGATGGTCGTGGGTATGGGAACCCTGGCAAGTATAGGATAGGAGAAGCCCCGTGACCTGGTGCTTGGGTCCACCTACATGGTCCTCGGGGACGCGTGACGGCTGATGGCGGGATGTAGCGGGTGTGGGTTCCTCCTCCTCCTCCTCCTCCTCCTCCTCCTTCTCCTTCCCCCGCCTCCTCATTCTTCTCCCTTGTCCTGTCTCCTCTGCCTAATCCTGCCTCCTCCTTGCCCTCCTCGGTCTATGCGGTACTCTCCTGTGGAACTCCCGCGGCCTGTTTGACAAGCCCGCTGCGCCATCATCGCGAACTCACGCAATAAAGATGGGATCGAGGAGTCGGCTGAGTCATGCCATGCCGACGTGGACGTCGAGTACTGACACCGCCTGGGCCGTCCAAAGTTCGCCTGGTTCAGGCTGCCCGTGCTCTTCCACCTGGGGCGCCCGCGCCAAGGAGCCGCCGCCGCGCCGTCGCTGCGTGACCCTGCCGTGCATGGACCGATCTCGGATAATATGTCGGTGCTGTGGGCAGCCGAGCGCGAGAGAGCCTGCCGCCCCACAAAACTGCCCTGCCGGACGCGAATGGAAAACGGGCCCCCGCCGCCAGCTGGCGGAGGAGGCGCCCTGGTGCCACTGGCAATGGCAGCACCTTGCGCGCATGCCTGGGCGCGGGCGTGCTGGCCGACATATAATCGTAACACCGTCTGTTACCATGAGCCACAGGGGTCCTGGGAGAAGCACGGCCTGGACACCCCGGGGCCCCCCTGAACCGGCTTCTCATCCGGGGTCGTTTTGTGGCGGCCCAGGGGCCCGAGAGTGGCCCCGGTGGTCAACCTTGTGACCCGTTTCCCTCTGGACCCGTTTGGCTCATGGTCCCATCTATGTCACCGTCGGCTTGTCTCCCATGCCGCCCGCCTTGGCGTACACGACGTCCACCACGGCCTGTGCCAGCGCCAGCGTGGCCTCAAGCGACGCGGCCTCGGCGTAGACCCTCACCACGTCTTCGGTGCCGCTCGGGCGCACGAAGGCCCGGCCCTGCGGATGCAGCCTGACGAGTGCGTCGATCTCGGCCTGAAGCCCCTCCGGCTTCACACAGACGCGCTCCGCGTCAGTGGTCTCGAACAGAGATCTGTCGGCGACCTTGACCTTGACCTGCCGGTTGGGCAGGTCCGCGTACATCGCCAGCCACTCCGAGCAGGACCAGTCCAGCGAGCGCAGGACGACCTCCACCGCCAGCATGATCGAAATCGCGTCGCCAACGGCCTCGTTGATGAGATCGCGCATGGCCAGCAGCCGACCCGCCGCGGCGCCGGTCTCGCCGCCGCCCTGCGCTGCCGCCGCGACGCGCTGCGAGAAGGCCTCGCTGAAGAGCGCGGTGCCGTGGCCGTTCGCCTCGAAGTATATCAGGGGCACGAAGAATAGCATAAACATACAAACTCGGAGGTCCGCGCGGATTTCTCGGCGGCGCTGGACCCCCCCGGCGGCGCCTCCGGCGCCGCCCCTGGCACGCTCCGCGCGCCAGGAAGGGGGGTCCAGCGCCGATCCGAGAAGTCCGCGCGGACCTCCGAGTTTTTATGTTTCTGTCAGTATTCGTTCCTCTGTATATGCCGACATCCAGCTCCAGAGCGGCGTGGTGGCAGTGCTTCACGCCCGTCTTGGCGCAGAGGACGTTGTCCGCCCCCACCGCCTCCACCGCCTTGCGAGTGGAGGCCCCGTTGGCGTAGGCCGTCTGCACGAGGCCCAGGCGGAGGCCCTCGATGCCAGCCTCTCGGAGCAGCTTCGCCAGGAAGTGGGCCAGCAGCAGCGCGATGCGGTCCCCGTCCAGCAGCTGGAAGGCGCCGGAGTCGGCGAAGAAGAAATACACGATCCTGTCCGCGTCGCCGTCCAGGGAGACAAAGCGCTTGCCCGGGCTCACGCTCACGCCGCTGGGCGCCGCCTGCTTTATCTTCACGAAGTCAGCCCCGCATCCCTCGTTGAGGGCCCCCCCGCCGTCGTTGCACACCGACGCGCGGAGGCCTGCCGCGGAGAGGCGCTGGAGCATGCCGCGGAGTGCCACGGCGCCCACGCCGTTGGCGCAATCGACCACGACCTCGCCAGAGTATCTACTCGTGGCCGCGCTCCCTGAAGCAAGCCTCTCGTAAGCCGTGGCGTACTTGTCCGCATAGCCGACCAGCGTTGGAGCGCCGTAGCCCGAGGCGGTGTTCTCGCAGCGCACGACGTAGTGCAGTTGCGGCGTCGTCGCGAGGCCCAGGGATCGCACGCCAGAGGGCCGCATGGCGCCGACGCCATCGCACACCGCTGTGAACAGTGCCACGCTGCTGGCACGCGTGTCGCGGCCTACGACCACCTTGGCTGGGTCATCCAAGTTGATGCCCAACTTCTTCGCGAGGTCGGCGATGACGCCGGCGAGGGCATCATCGGACGCGTTCGCGAGGGCTGTGGCGTGAACCTCCCAATCCATTGTGAGCATCTCGCCGAGGGGCTCCACGAGCTTCACGCCATTGTCCCGCTCGGGGTTGTGCGACGCGGTGATCATCACGCCCACGGCCTGGCCGCGGAGCGCCCTGGACCGGAGAGCGGCCAAGATGCCCATCCGATACATGACATGGTCCAGCTCGCCAGCGTCCATGCGGAAGCCAGCTGTGCCGTACTGCGCGTCCCTGCGCCCGCCGCGGGGGTGCACGGCCTTCCCGATCTCCCCGGCCTGCACGCCGCCGCCGCGGTTCGGCCGCAGCAGCCGCTGCCGCCGCCGCCGCCGTTCGCTGCCGCCGCCGTTCGCTGTTCCCCCTCCCGCCGCCGTCCCCAGACATCCAGCCTCCCGGCGTTTGACGGCGCACGGTCGCCGCCGCCGCCGCCGTTCGCTGTGGTCCCCTCCCGCCACCGTCCCCAGACATCCAGCGCTCCGGCGTTTGACGGCGCACGGTCGCCCGAGGCCCGCGTCCTGCCCCGACTTCGTCCTTGCTCTGTGGCGGCTCGGGAGCCCGAGGCTGGCCGCCGGGGGCCCGCACAGAAGCCACGAGCCTGCTGCCTCGATCTGCCCGGCCCGCTGGACGTCCTCCTCCTCCTCCTCCTCCTCCTCCTCCTCCTCCTCCTCCTCCTCCTCCCTCCTCCCTCCTCCCTCCTCCCTCCTCCTCCTCCTCCTCCTCCTCCTCCTCCTCCTCCTCCTCCTCCTCCTCCTCCTCCTCCTCCTCCTCCTCCTCCTCCTCCTCCTCCTCCTCCTCCTCCTCCTCCTGGGCCCCAGGCACAGGACGTCTTGATGTCGTCCGCGCAGGGCCTCTGGCAGCCCCGGCCCCTTCCCCGGGGCCCGTTGCGCAGCCCGACCGCTGCTCTTTGACGCTCCCGGGGCCCAGCGAGGGTCCTTGGAGGCCGAAGACGTCGCGATTGTTCCAGGACGAGGGCATCTGTCTGCTGGGATCGGCGCGGGGTTGCGAAGCGAAGAGGGGGGGTACCAGTGGATGCCACTCTAGGTGGGTTAGACCTCGCCTGACCTAACATACAAGTGGGCTATGCCTATCCCATGTGGCTTGGGGGAGTTCCCGACCCGGGCAAAATGTTTTCCGCCCACCTAGGAGAGTATCCACCCCCCAAGGCCAATACGGCCATTCGTGAGCCACTCATAGCAGCTACGTTAGGCCAGCTATGACCCACCCCGGCATCCGCTGACGACCCCGTCATCCCCCCAGCAACCCCCCCCGCTCCAAGTGGGGTTGCTCTTGAAGAAGAAAAAACGCCATAAGCAGAAACTGCTGGCGCTCCGCGCGGAGTTCTTAGATCTGCGCTAGACCCTCCCACCCCCGGGCGCGCGGAGCGCGCCAGAGGCGGCGCCGGAGGCGCCGCCAGGGGGGGGGGGCCAGCGCGGACCCGAGAACTCCTCGCGGAGCGCCAGACGTTTTTGTCCATGGCGTCCCTTCGCCTCCGAGGCTCGCCCAGAGCGCGCGGCGGCCGCGCGGGGCGGGCTGGCCCGACCGCCCCCCGGCCTCCAGCGCGGCGGGCGGCAAGTCCAGGGCCGCATGCCGCGGCACCTTCTTCTCCGGCTCCATGGCGCGCTGCCGCGCGCCGGCGCGCGCCGGGCGGGGGCGGACGCGCCGCGGCGGGGGGGGGGGGGCTCGAGGCGAGGCCTCGAGGCGCCTCCAGGGACGGAGCGAGCGCGCGGCCTGCGGGTCGGCGCAGGATCGAGGGCGCGCGGCCTCTCTCGAGCGCTCCCGGGCCTCCCCAGGTCTCTGGGGGGCCTCCCGTCGCCTCGGCCAGGTCCCTCGCCCCTCCCCCCACTCTCGTGCTCCCCCCCGCTGCAGATCCTGTCACCTCCTGGTCCCCGATCCTCCCTGGCCCTTCCTCCCTCCTGCCCCCACCTCTTCGCATGGTGAAGCGATCACGAAGGGTTTTGAACCATGTCCCATCCTTGGGGTCCCTCGCCGGGCCGGCCTAGGACTCTCAAATCTTGCCCGGGACGGGAAGCTGGTCCCGGCGAAGTGGCCCAGACCTTTTGGGGGCCCATGTTGCGAAAAGTGCCAGACGTCGGAGGTCCAGGTAGACGTACCCGGACCCCTGACGTCATGTTTTTTTATTACGTCGACCCCTGGAGGTCTCGACCCATTCCCATGGACCTGTTTTTCGTCCTGAATCGTTGTTTGACGGTCCTGAGGCCCGGTAAAGGGCCCTGGAGGGAGAAAATCGTGAAAAAACCTTCGTCGTGATTTTTTTCATAGCGCAAGGGGGTCTGGGTACAGCCCCACCCACCTTCCCCACCCTCAGAGTCGGCCCCCAGAATTCTCCAAAGGTGCGCTCCCACCCAGACCCTCGGGACACGGCCAACAGCGCGGGTCTCGGTGGGCACGGGGGGTCACGGGCGGATCGCGCGGGCGGGTGCAGCAGAGCTCCCTCTGGAGATTCAGTACGCAACAGCCCACCGCAGATGCCGCATTTCCAGAACAGTGAGGGCGCGCCTCTCTTCAAAACGTGGGTGGGTCGCGAGGCGAGTGGCAGAGTGCCTGTGGGAGGGTCGCGGCGCGACAGATGACGACGACAACGACGACGACGACGACGACGACGACGACGACGACGACGACGACGACGACGACAACAACGACGATGACGACGGCGACGACGACGACGACGGCGACGACGAGGACGCAACAACGAGCCTTTGCCCGGCCACGCGGCGGAGCCAGGTGGCGCGCGGACGCTCCCCCACGCGTCGTCTGGACGCCTCCTCCTCCTCCTCCTCCTCCTCCTCCCCCTCCCCCTCCGCCTCCTCCTCCCCCTCCCCCTCCTCCTCCTCCCCCTCCTCCTCCTCTCCCTCCTCCTCCCCCTCCTCCTCCCCCTCCCCTCCCCCTCCCCCTCCTCCCCCATCCTCCCCCTCCTCCCCCTCCTCCTCCTCCTCCTCCTCCTCCTCCTCCTCCCTCCTCCTCCTCCTCCTCCTCCCCGTCCTCCCCCTCCTCCTCCTCCCCCCTCCCCCTCCTCCTCCTCCCCCTCCTCCTCCCCTCCTGCCCCTCCTCCTCCTTGAACCCTCCGCCCGCGGCGCACGCGAGGCTCCAGCGGGCGACGGCGAGCTCCTCGGCGCACGAGGCGCGCCCGCACGCAGCGATCCCACGGGCGGCGGCCCGTGCTGCGAGGTGCCCGCCGCGCGCGGTGCCCGAGCGCGCCTCGGTGCCCGCCGCCGTATGCGCGGCCTCGGCGGCGGCGGCGCGACGCCGCCAGCGACGGCGAGGGCGCAGGGCTGCGCCAGCGGAGCGCCGACGAAGGCAGCTCAGGAGCGCCCCACGAAGGCAAGAGGCCCACAATGGCCCAAGAGGGCCCCCAAGACGACCCCGAAAGGGGCCCAAGAGAGGGAACACAAGCCGAAAGTCCGAGCCTTCCGCCCCCAAAGGCCCCAGGAGGCCCCCAAAGGCGCCGACGGAGCGCAAAGGCTGCGCCGACGGAGCAGGAGCTTCACCCTGCAGCTCTGGAACGCTGGGGTTCCAGGCCGCATCTGCCACCGCCGGCAACGCAGCGGTGCCGAGAAGGGACGCGGACGAGGCCTTGACGTCGAACAATTACCTCGGCGGGGACATGGAGGTCCTGCTCGATCGCGACGGCATGGGCCAGGTAGGCCTTCCCGGAACGAGGCGATGCGGTTGCCGCTTGATGCGAGCGCTTTTCTGAACGACTCCTAGCCTTCAGAATCACGCAGGCCTCGTGGGGGAAGTTCTCACCAATGCCAGCCAGACAGTGCAACGCGAACAACCAGCGCTCCACGGGACTGACTCGGGAAGTGCGCGCCGACGCCGCCGTCGGAGCCTAGACAAGAGGTCGCACAGCAACTCTGACAGTATTCAGAGCTGTCTTGGCACGGCAGGTCGCCTGCGCCAGGGGCACGAGCAGAAGTCCAGCGTCAGATATCGGAGCCGTATGGTCAGCCCTCGGCGCTGCATTGATTTCCTTGACGCCTTGATCCGGGTCCGTGTCCTTGCCCTCGCTCTTTTCGAAGCCGTGGGTGTCACCGTTGGCGTCATGATGGTGTCGTTCGCAGCATCATGCTTCTCTTTCGCCGCCAGCTGCACCTGAACACGCTCGTCAATCGCAGGCTGAACAGCATCCGCAGATCGCACATCAGACCCGTGTGAATCAGCATCGTCAGAGGGCGCTGCACTAGCAGCGTGGTGCACGACCCAACAAGGAGCAGCAGGTGGTGCCGCGCGGACGCGCGCGTGCAGGCCAGAAAGAGGACGCCGAAATTGAGGTGGTGATCGGACCGACCTCCGACGCCACGCGCTGGGTGCGGGCCACGGCCGTCGCTGGGAAGAGCGAACACGCCGATGCCCAGAAATACGTCCGAAGGCAACCTTCTGCCGATCACTGCCACCAGACATGTGGATCAGCTCAGGCTCTGCCCAGGAGGATGGAACCGCTCGCCAGACATGTGGATCAACTCAGGCTCCGCGAAAACCATCTTGTGGGGACCAGACAAGCCGCAGTCAGTGGATCCGACGGCCATCCCGACGGCCGCACGCGACAGGCCAGACGAGGCGCCATCAGCACAGACAAGACCTCCACCGACGGGCTGGAGGGTCACCTTCAGCTCGCAGTGGGCCACACTCGGCAAGCAGGCAAGGCGCAGCCAGAGACGGTGGCGGCTCGATCGACGTGCTGGTCGTGAACCTCTGGGTTGTTGCTGACCGCGCTGCACGAACCAGCCGGGACGTCATCCGCAGAGCCCCTGCGGCGTGGACGACCACGTTTATACCGAAGGACCGACACAACATCTGAGGGCAACAATGGGCTACACTCGGCTTGCCAGGTGAGACGCTGTCCCGACGTCAGAAGCCCTACCGACGGTCTGGGAGAAGGAGTGCCAGGCTCCGGAACGACGAAGTCCTGCCATGCAAGGTCCATGCTGTCGTGCACTTCGTCACCATCAGCTGCGGCAACATGCCGTGGATGAGCGTGCACATATTGTCGGCGGTGGACAAGCCTCCCTTCAGCAAACCTCCCCTTGGTGAAAACGGCCTGGGACCGAGACCGGCGGACCCGGACCCGCAGAAATGACGGCCGCGACGCCCTCTCGCGAACCGAAAACGGCCAATTCACTAATTGACGTGGGGGGTGCGGGGAGCGCGATGGGGGCGGGCTGCGCGAGGGGGGCGGCCGCCCGAGAGGGCGTGGGAACTCTCAAGAAGGCAAGCCAGGGGGAGGAGAAGGAGGAGGAGGAGGAGGAGGAGGAGGAGGAGGCTGCCGAGGTCTACCCAACTCCGGTCTTGAGAGTGGCCACTGCCTCGGCGTGGCCACCGCCCGCGGCGGGCGGCGCGGCCCTCGCGGTGGCACTCATGGCTCAAGGCGGCGCGCGCACGCGTCGGCAGGCCGGACGTGGGAGCCGGGAGCCTGGATGCGCGCCGCAGTGTCGGCAACTTTGAAGGGGCCCTGGGGCACACACACACACACATAAATACACACAAATAACAAGATTCCCCACATTTTCCCATGTTTTCTGGGCTTTTGTCTCCCCCCGCCACTTCCCATGTTTTCCCAAACATTCTGGGAATCGACGACTAATTCCCCACATCCAAAGTGGGGTTCTTGTTTTCTGTGCACACGCCGCGCAGGATCTCACACCCCCCATTTCCTCTCTCTCACACACACTCACCATCATCACCATCATCATCACCATCAACCACCATCATCGTCATCACACGCACACGCTCATCATCATTACCATCATCATCACCATCAACCGCCATCGCCGTCATCACTACTCATCATCATAATCCTTCATCACTACTCATCATCATAATCCTCATCATCATCAACGTCACCATCATCACCACTCGATCACCCACTCACTCATTCAATTACTCACTCATCCTCAGTAGGCTTCGGAGGCACTGGTCCTCCGACGGTAGGACCGCCGCCACTCTCAACATCATCGTCACCATCTCCATCATAATCTCTCGACCACCCACTCAGTGGCCATCATGATCATCATCCGCATCATCATCACTCATTCATCACGGACACATCATCATCATTCACTCACTCATCATTTCGTCATCACTCACTCCCTGGCTTGAACATGGAGGTAGTATCAAGCGGGAGCCTCGTCTGTGAACGAATTGTGAGGAAAACCCAGGCGGGAACCCCTCCCTATGGGGCCAGCACCGCACGTTTTAATCCGAGGCGGGTCGTTCGAAACGTGTACCTGTCGTCACTTTTGGGCCCGTGTGGCGAGAATCTGGAGGAAGTATCAAGCGGGAGCCTCGTCTGTGAGTAAATTGCGACGGCGTTTCAGGCGGGAAGCCTCTCCCTATGGGGCCCGCACCTCACGTTTTTAATCCGAGGCGGGTCATCCGAAACGTGTAACTGTCGTCATTTTTGGGCCCCTGTGGCGAGAATCTGGAAGAAGTATCAAGCGGGAGCCTCGTCTGTGAGTGAATTGCGACGAAGTCTCAGGCGGGAAACCTCTCCCTATGGGGCCCGCGCCTCATGTTTTTAATCCGTGGCGGGTCATCCGAAACGTGTAACTGTCGTCACTTTTGGCCTCCGGAGGGCTTGAATGAGGAGGATGTATCAAGCGGGAGCCTCGTCTGTGAGTGACACGCCAGGAAGTCACAGGCGGGAGCCCGCCGGTCTGTCCCCGCGGAAGTCCCCGCGCTGAGCCAGCTCGCAGCATGCGAGCTGGAGCGGAGGCGCAGGAGGAGGAGGAGGAGGAGGACGAGGAACAGGAATTGAGGAGGACGACGGTGGCCGGGCGCAGGGGGAAACCCTTGCGTCCGGGCCCGGGGTGGTAGCCCATCCTCGGCCGAAGCGGCGGCGACACCTTCGGCCGCGTCCCCATCGTGTTGCACCTCGGGGATTTCCTGCAGCTGAAGCCCACCGGCAGCATCGGGCTCGGACGTGAACGAGCTCCTGGACGACGGGTCGTGCAAGTACGCGGAACCGCCGACGGTGGAGATCCAGCACGCCATCAGGGTCTTCTCTCAGATCCCCTGCGTCTTCGAGCTGAAGGGCACAAAGCGCTTCGAGCCGGGGGACCCTCTGATCGCGCTTCTGGGTTGCATGAGCGAGGGCAAGCGTTTCCCACCAGAGGTCTGGTCTGCCTGGGAAAAGACGTTGGCCTCTGACAACCACGGCGTCCTGGACCCACGGCACCAGCATGAAAATTTCCGGCTCGGCTACGGCATGGGCATCTACTGGGAGACGCTGGCGAGGTGGATCAACACGCGCGCTCGTCGCGACGCGCGGCGCCTCGGCGTCCCCCTCGTCTTCCTGCAGGCCGTAGACGAGTGCGGCACGACTCAAGGCGACCCAGACGCAGGCCGGCGCATCCTGACCGTCCCGAACATGCACAAGACGGGGAACATCCACGGCGCCTTACCGGCACACGTCGGCATGGAGGTCCGGTTCACGGCCGTGCAGGAGGAGCTGAAGAAGAATTTGGGGCTCGTGCAGGAGCAACGGGCCACCATCGTGTCGTTCGAATTTCACGCAGACGACGAGCGGGACTACGAGGAGTGCGCGCCGGGCCAGCTCTTCCGCCCCCGCTACCTACCGCAGGGAATCTGGCTGCAGGTGCACGGCTTCCAGGAGTCCCCGATCTACAACGAGGTCGCCGAAGTGCTGCAGCAGGGCGCCGACGGCGCTGCCGACGACGCCGAGGGGCGAGGAGCTTGCTCATGTTCAGGCCAAGCGAGCAGGAGCTCACGTGGCAAAGCTCGGGGGCGCACACTGTGCGCCGCTCGGGGTTCACCCAGACGCATGCGTCCTACCTGACCTCCACGCTGTCGCAGGGCCAGACGCTGCGCAAAGGCGTCACCATCGACTGCGCCAGGGATGAGGACGCCGGCCGCACGGGCATGTCGGACGAGATGTGGTGGCTGCACCTCTACGTCATGCTCTCCCGCGCCACGCGCATGCGGAACGTGCTGATGGTGCGGCCGCCCGCGCGAGAGTTCTTGGAGCGCGGGCCGCCAGCGCCACTGCGGAAGGCGCTCCAGGAGTTCGACAAGAGAGCGGTGGACTCCAGGGCCGAGGCGGAGCAGCTCGCGGCAGAGCTGGGCTTCGTGCTGCCACCGCCTGAGCGCCGCGGCGCGCACCTGGAGGCCCGCGGGGTTGTCCCAACGGCTGGCTCCCGCGCCCCTGCGGCCTGCGAGGTTGTCCCAACGGCCTGGCCCGAAGGGTTGCCCCGACGGCTTCGCGATCTAGCCGTCGGCAAACGCGCGCGTGCTGGCCGACGCGGCGACGGCGCCGAGGAAAATCGAGTTGGTTGCCACGACCAGGTGGAACGGGAGGCGCACATGAAGACGAGGCAGGAGGATGAGGAGGGAAGGGGCATGATGGAGGTCGACGACGAGGAGGAGGTGGCGCGAGAGGAGGAGGAGGAGGAGGAGGAGGAGGAGGAGGAGGAGGAGAAGGAGGAAGAGAAATAGAAGGAGGAAGAGAGGGCAGTGCAAATGGCGAGAGGAGAGGATGTCCGCGAGGGGGAGGAGGAAAGGGCAAAGGGTAAGCTAAACAGGTTTTCATGCGGGGTCCTACCGTCGGAGTAATTGTGTCTGTGTGTTTTTTCCCTCCTGAAACTTGCATCTCATCGCGCAGGCAGACGCCAGCGGCGGTGATGTCATCAGGCAGCTCGTCCAGTTTCGCGGAAGCAGTGGCCGCACGAGCCACGGCCGCGCCGTCGCCGTCGGCAGAGACGGGGCCATGAACGAGAGGGCCACGACCATCACCAGCGGTGACGCTCGCGAGCTCAGGAACGCCACGGGCGAGCGCAACTACGAAGGCGACCCGCACAATTGGGACCACCCTGCGCCGCGGCGGGATCCAGCTCAGCTAACCACGCACGCGTGGCGTCCTCGACCGCACCGTAGGCGGACCCGTGGACGTCAAAGGTGCCAACTAATCCCGCGACTGTCGCCGAGCCTTCGCGGCTGCAGGCGTCGAGAACAAACGGATCAGCACACTCGCCAGGACAAATAGGGAAAAGCTGTACAACAGCCCTACTCCGGCGGGACCTTGTAAAAGCAGCCTGTCAACAACACGTGGGCAAGGGACACGACCGCGTTGGCCAAAGCAGTGCGCGAGCCACACTGACGATCGGCGGACGTGGTGAGGAATTTGGCCAGCTCCAGCTTGAGCGGCTTGGTCTGCAGGTCTTTCATATTTAATTGCAGCGGCTGTGTGTGTGGTGTGTGTGTGTGTGTGGACGCGTGTGCCATGGCGCAGTGAGCAGCACCCAGCGGAATACTATTCATTATTCATGGCTCGACCATAGCGTGATTGGCAGCGTGAAGACGAAGCGCTCGCCACCGTCGCCGCGCGGCCTGCGGGCCCAACATGTGGCTTGAGCCCACATGGCCACGGAAGGGCGAGGAGGAGGAGGAGGAGCAGGAGGAGCAGGGCGGCGCTACGGCTCCGTCACCAAAGCCTGTCCAGCATGAAGAGCGGAGGGGCACTCCAGGAGCTGGGAGGGGGGAAGAGCCCTCATCGCAGCACGCCCACGGCCAGCTCGTAGGCCACCACCCCCACCGCACCGCCGATGCCCATCCGCAGCGCCTTCGGCGCGAAGCCCTTGTACAACGCGCCCGCGCCCTCCAGCCGCACGACGCCCATCAACACCCCCCACGTCGACGCGCGCGGCTGGTCGGGACCGGCGCCAGCCTGGATGCGCGGGCGGCGTGCCAAAGGGGGACAGGGCGACGCCGCGGAAAGCGACGCCGTCCCTGAGATCCGGGCATTGCCAATTTTTCGCACAGGGCGTCGCCGCCCACTTTCGGGCCTCGGGACCTTCCAAGATCGATCCGGCTGTAAGCATGCAGCAGAAAGATGGGGGTCTACGGCTCCGGTTTTGATTGTCCGCGACGTTGTGCAATTTTCGCAACTTCGCACCTCAGGGACGCTGTCGCCGACGGCGTCGGTAAGGACGTCCTCTGAGCGTTTCTGGGCGTCCTCGTCGCTACGGCTGGATGCGGCTAGGAGAACTGACCAGAACGGACACAGGGAGGGGCCGCTCCTGGGATCCCGAGATCCGTCCTGGCCAGCTTTCCCGTGCGCAGCCGCGTGGCGAAGAGACGCCCCGAAGCCTCCGAAACGACGTCGTCGACGTCGTCGTCCTCGCCGTGCACCTCCGACCAGGATCCGTTCAAAATCAGCCCCAGGAGCGGACCCCTCCCAGGGTGGGTGCACCCTGGCACATGCCCCGCCCCTGGACAAGCTTCCCGCGGCCCCCCCCCTCGTGGAGGCCGGAACCGAGCAGAAACCTCAGGCGCGGTCCTCTCGAGCTGGCGTCCCCCCACCCCCTCTGCGCGCCGCAGGATGCGGCTCTTCGCCACGTCGAGGGGCGCGTTGCAGCAGGTGGCCAGCACGCCACCGCAGAAGCCCGCGCCGAGCTGCTGGAGGCGCAGCAGCGGGCCTCCGCCCGGCGCCCCCCCGGCCGACAGGGACCGGTTGATCTCGAACATCGATGCGAAGTCCGGCCGCACGCAGGGGGAGGAGCAGGAGGAGGAGGAGGAGGAGGAGGAGGAGGAGGAGGAGGAGGAGGAGGAGGAGGAGGAGGAGGAGGAGGAGGAGGAGGAGGAGGAGGAGGACGAGGGAGGACGAGGAGGACGAGGAGGAGGAGGAGGAGGAGGAGGAGGAGGAGGAGGAGGAGGAGGAGGAGGAGGAGGAGGAGGAGGAGGGGGAGGAGGAGGGGGGCTAATAACCCCAGGCAAGAGGAACCCACGCGGTGCGCGGCTCGCCGATCGCTGCGTATACGACCGGGGGGCAACGTCAGAGGGGGCCCAGCTCAGGGCGGAGGGCGGAGGGCGGGGGGGAGACCGAGCCCGCACCGGCGATGCATCAGCGATACAGTCGGGGCGTTGACCCAAGGAACCCTAAATAAGGAACGAGGCCCCCTTTTCCATGAGTTAAACCTCGATTCCCCATCGAAAATCTAAGGGAAACCCGAGGCAAGCTGCGAAACACTCAAGGCACGCGGAGCCCCTCCCCAACGAAAAGCGTTCCTTCTTCAGGGCCCCGACGGCAGGTCGGCGATGGGCCTCCGACGGCGGCTCCGCACGGCCCTGGGCGGGGGGGGCCATCAGAATCAGACCCGCCCCTGGCGAGGAATGGGGCGGAGGGGGGGCGGCGCGTGCCCCCACCCCAGACCCCCTCGAGTCATGAAAAAATCACGACGGGAGGTTTTTCATTATTTTTGGCCTCCGGGGCCCTTACCGGCCCTCGGGAGCGTCAAAAAACGACTCAGGACGAAAAACCGGTCATGGGGAAAGGGTCGACGTAATGAAAAAATCATTATTACGTCGGGGGTCTGGGACCCTGGGCCTACCCCCCCCCCCTCCAATAATCTCGACCCTGAACGATGCGACAGCAGCGGCACGCGTGCTCGGGCGTGCCTCCCTCCCCCGCGGCCGCGCGCCAGAGGCCACTCCGGCGGAAGGCCACCCCTTGGCGTGCGGCCGAGAAGTACGCTCCGTTCCAGACGCCGTCTGGCGGCGCGCAGCCGGTGGGCAGGGCGGGCGGCGGAGAGGGCGACCTCCCAGACCCAGGCACCAGGCGCCTCGAACAACGCGAGGCGACCTGTTCGTCGCCTGTCCTGGCCCCTCGAACCCAAACCTCCGCCGTCGTGAGTTTTTCACGACGTCGAGCCCCAGAGGTCTGGACCCCTTCCCCGGGACCGCTTTCTCCTCCTGAACCGTTTTTGTTGATGGTCCCGAGGGCCGGGATCAAGGGCCCCCAGAGGCCGAAACTGGCGAGACATCTCCCGTCGTGACTTCGCTCACGACGCGAGGAGGTCTGGCTTGTAAGGCCGCTTTCGGGCCCAGGGGCCCTCCAAGAAACGGCCCCGGATGCGACGCCGGCTGGCCCCATGCGACGTGGTCGACGAGCCCCATGGGGGCCCGCGCATCGAGGAGCACCGGAGCGCCGGGCGGCACGGGGGCGTGGTGCTTCGCTGCCACGTCGGGCTCGGTGATGCGCACAGCGTCCAACACTTTGTGGGGGGGGGCCTAACAGTTAGGAGGGCCAGGGGCATGAAGGAGAGGGGGGTCTTGCCTGCAGGTGTGCCAGGCCAAGCCGCCCAGATGTACGATCCGGATATGGGAAGACGGGGACCTCAGTGAGGCCACGTCTTCATCGTGTGTTACTCAGGGTTACGGGTCCTTTGTTCTCAACGAGGTAGGTCGGGTATGTCCTCCTGCAGGCGGCTTTTGGACGACAAATTGAAAATAGTCAACAAATACTGAAACAAGGCGCAAACATACTCCAAAAATTTAGTTCATTTTTGAATACAGTCGGGGCGCTGACCTAAGGAACCCTAAATAAGGAACGAGGCCCCTTTTCTCCAGAAGTTGAATTTCGATTTCCCATCGAAACCCTAAGCAAAACCAAATGCAAAACAACTAAGGAACACCGAGCCCCTCCCCAACGAAAAGGGTTCCTTCCTCAGCGCCCCGAGTGTATTCCTCCTGTAGGGGGACGTGCCCGCCTCGCTCACCTGCAGGACCGTCCAGGCCCAAGCCCGGCCATCCGTGCGCACATATGTGCTGCTCCGCCGGCTGCAGCTCCGGCAGGCCGGAGCCGAGACGGCCCACGCGATCGGCGCTGCGAGCAAAATCGGAAGTGGAGATCGCACTGCACCGACCCTGCAGACGTGCTGCAGTGGATTTTTGGGGTGGACTTCTGCCAACACAAGATCCCGAAACGGCGACGGACAAGTGAAGTGAATGTCACCACGTGGATCTTTTGCAGTCTTCAGTTGTGCCAAAAAAAAAACGCGCGAAATTCACTTCGAAATCCAGAGCGAAATTCTCCAGGCCAATCTGGGCCCATCCCAGTGTTTTCCAAACGAGATCCGCTCTGCGATGTTGGCGCCATGACAGATCGCAGGTCTCGTGAGGGAGAACACGCGGTCCACGTCAGGTGGTTCTTCGGACCCTTCCCAACGGCCTCAACGGCCCAGACCTCCGACGTCGTGATCTTTTCACAGCGCCAACCTCCAGAAGTCTGCACCCCTTCCCGGGCACGGGCTCCTCGTATCCTGAGTCGTTGTTGGACGGCCCCGAGGCCCGGCACGGGCCCCCAGAGGCCGAAAAAAGCGAAAACCTTCCGTCGCTTGTTGTTGTTGTTGTTGTTGTTGTTGTTGAACATTATTAATTCTAAAGAATAATTATTGTTGGGCCCCCTGGTGCACGCCCCCCCCCCCGCGCCTAGGCCGCAGCCACATTTTCATAATTTTCGTGAGGAAGTCTCAGGTAAAACGATGTCATCCAGATCCGGTTGTTTTGTTGACGCCCGCTTTCCCTGTCAAAAAACACTATAAAATGACATGTCTTGTTCTAACATAACCAAACTTCAAGAATCCTTTGCAAAAAATGACACGAAGTGCACACTCGCGCGCGCAAGATGAAATCCTTCCAAAACCTTAGTTTTCGTAGCGATTTTAACATAAAAACATGAAAAACCCAATGGTTTTTCAAAAAAAAAGTTTCAAACAATCATCTTGCGCGCTCTTGCGGATTTCTGAGGAAACCCAATATTTTTTCAACATTTCTGTCAAACGGGCTCTTGCGAGCAACTTTTTCACGTGCTTCGAACTTCTGCAACAACGGTTGCGCGCATGCCAGGGCCATCATCCCTGTCAAATAATACCATATTGGACACATTCGTTTTTTCTTCGCGCGCGCACGCCGTCGTCGTCGGCCGCGGGGCCCTGAATAGTAGCCACGGTCGTCCGCATGCCACGAAGTGAAGTGTCCGAACGTCATAGGGCGGGAAGCTGGGTGTGGGTGGTGGCGAAGAGTCGTTTGGAAATTTGGTAGAGCTTGAACCGGCCCCCCCACAAAGTGGGGGTATTGCCCGCCTCCTATGAAAACCCTGGCACTGGTGAGAACGGAGTGTCCCCAGTCTTAAATGTTGTTGAACATTATTACTTCTAAAGAATAATTATTGTTGGGACCCCTGGTGCGCGACCCCCCTCCAAAACCTAGGCCGCAGCTACATTTTCATCATTTTTTAGCGAAAGCTTCAGAAAAGTGAATTATTACCGGATCCGGTTGTTTTGTTGTACTCCGTTTTCCCTTGCAAAAAACACTATAAAATGAAAATTCTTGTTCTTACTTGATCAAATTGCAAGAATCCCTTGCAAAAAATAAGGTAAAGTGGACATTCGTGCGCGCAAGACGAAATCCTTCCAAAACCTTAGGTTTCGTAGCGATTTTAACATAAAAACATCAAAAACCCAATGGTTTTTTAAGAAAAAATTGTCAAAATGTTCTTCCGCGCGCTCTTGCGGATTCGTAGGAAAACCAACACTTTTTAAACAATTCTGTCAAACGGGCTTTTGCGAGCAACTTTTTCGAACTTCTGCGACAACGTTTGCGCACCTGCCAGGGCCATCATCCCTGTCAAATAATACCATGCGGGACACATTCGTTTTTTCTTCGCGCGCGCACGCCGAAATCTCCAAAAATCATTGGGTTTTTAAGAATTTTAGCACCGCGCATCATAAAATCACACGAATCGCACCGTAGGTCCTCGAAAAACACCTGCACGACTTTTCAAAATTTCCACCCGCGCGCGCTGTCCGTTCTCAAAAAACCAATGGTTTTCCAACATCTATGTTACATGAGCTCGCGCGAGCTACTTTCGCACGCTCTTGCAACGGGGTTCGCGCGCCTGCCAGGGGCCAGAATCCTTTGCGGTTGCGCCATATGTTGCGCCCTCGGCCGCCGAGAATAAAACGCCCCTCTATTGGTTGCGTCATAGGTTGCGCCCTCGGCCGCCGAGAATAAAACGTCCCCCTACTGGTTGCGCCATAGGTTGCCCCAGGAGGCCTTCAAGAGGCCCCAAGAGCCCGCCGTGAGGACCCAATAAGCCCTGTGAGTATCCACGATCGTCCGCGCGCCACGAAGTGAAGTGTCCTGACGTCATAGGGCGGGAAGCTGGGTGTGGGTGGTTCCCTAGAGTCGTGTGGATGTTTGGTAGAGCTTGCATTGCCCCCCCACGAAGTGGGGGTATTGGCTGGCGTCGCATGATAACCCTGGCACTGGGGAGAACACTGAGCGTTCGGGTAAAATGATTGTTGTTGTTGTTGTTGTTGTTGTTGTTGTTGTTGTTGTTGTTGTTTTCCCTTCTTTTTGTTTCCCCCCCCCCGCCCCCCGACGCGAGGAGGCCTGGGAGGGACCTCTCAAGGGGCGGGCGGGCGTCCGACGGGCTGCGTGCCTGCTCCGAGGGCGAGGGCCGCCCCTCGCGCTCCGCCGCGGGCTTCTCGCCGTGTCCGCGCTCGAAGGCGCGACCCGGCCGGGCCTCCGCCTGGGACCCGTCCGGGCCCGCTTCCCGAGCCGCCCCCCGGCAAGGGAGCCAGAGGTAGGGTTATGCCGGGCGTGTCCCCCCTACAGGGGGATCTTCGACGAAAAATTTTAAATCCCCCAAAAATGATTTTAAAAATAGTCAAACAAGAGTCGTGGGACTATTTTTTGTTTTTTTTTGTTTTTACCTTTTTGGGGTATTTTGGGGGTATTGTTATTTTTGTCGTCGAAAATCCCCCTGTAGGGGGACAGGCCCGACTGAGAGGTAGGGCCGGACAGGGCCGAGGGACAGGAGGGAGAAGAGGCAGAGGCAGGACAGAGAAGGCTCGAAGGGAGGAGGGAGGAGAAGCGAGAGAGGAAGCACATCTTCCACACGTGCGCTGTCGTGAGGCTGCTGTGCACATCAGCCAAGCACGCGGGCGCCGAAGCCGCCTCCGGCCGCGGCGACGACGAGAAAGCCAGACCAGGACCCCCAAAACCCTTTGGGAGGGGGCCCAACCCAGACCCCCTCGGGCCATGCACAAATCATGTCGGGAGTTGTTTTTCTTTGTTTTTGCTATCTTCGGCCTCTGGGGGCCCTCACCGGCCCTCGGGGCCGTCAAAAACAAAAAAACGCCGCAGGATGAAAAACTGGTCCGGGGGAACGGGTCGAGGCCTGCAGGGCTCGACGCAATTCAAGGAACCATGACGTCGGGGGTCTGGGGATAGGATGGCCAGAAGCACTAGGGACCCAGACCCCCGACGTCATGAATTTTTCATGACGTCGACCCCCAGCGGTCTGGACCCATTCCCCGGGACCGGTTTTTCGTCCTGAATCGTTTTTTGACGGTCCCGAGGTCCGGTAAGGGCCCCCGGAGGCCAAAAATAATGAAAAACCTCCCGTCGTGATTTTTTCATGACTCGAGGGGTCTGTGGATAGGGGACAAAAGGGGGGGCTGCCCCGCAGATGTATGACACCAAACTGCCCAAACCAGGCGCGAGGCCGGGGACCTCGGTGAGGCCACGCCTTCGTCGTGCCGTCAAGCTTCGGGGCTCTCTTTGAAGGGGCCCCAGGACACACACAAATAAATACATACAAATAAAAAGATTCCCCATATTTTCCCATATTCTCTGGGTTTGTGTCTTCCCCCCCACTTCCCATATTTTCCCATATTTTCTGGGGAATCGCCGATTAATTGTGTCTGTGTGTTTCTTTCCCTCCTGACCTCTTGTCCTTCATGACAGAACACATCTGGCCGATTCTGGAACCCCCGAACCCCAGCAACTTGTCGTGACTCCGCCGGCCTTCCGCCCGCTTCCGCCGGCCGAGGCGGCCTCGCGTCACTGCTCCGCGGGCTTCCGCCATGTCCTTCCGCCGCCCTCCGTCGGCCTTCGAAGGCGAGCCCCTTTCCGGAACGCCTCCTGCTCCTCCTGCTCCTCCTCCTCCTCCTCCTCCTTTTCCTCCTCCTCCTGCTCCTCCTGCTCCTCCTCCTCCTCCTCCTACTCCTCCTGCTGCGCCTGCTCCTCCTGCTCCTCCTCCTCCTCCTCCTCCTCCTCCTCCTCCTCCTCCTGCTCCTCCTCCTCCTCCTCCTCCTCCTGCTCCTCCCCCCCTCTCCCGACCCTCCCGACCCTGAGATCCGACGTTGCCATACAATCGCAGCACCGCGAGAAATCATCGCTGGAGCCCTGGGCCCCGTCTTGCAGCGCCCTGTTTCGAGCCGCATCGACATCGATCCGTGAGGGCCCCGGGGCCCGAGCCTGGGCGGCAAGGCGCCCGTTGCGCAACAATTGCCACGCCAGGATCTCAGGGGAGGCGCAGCTTTTTTTTAACAGACGCTGGCAAGTCCACTCGCATGGACGGGGTGGGGGGCTTGAACCAGAAGTAAGCCTCCAATGACCTGCACGTGCGGAGGCCGCGCAAGTCGAAAGACACTTGCACGCCAGTGCTCGTCTGAAGAAGGGCGCGGGGGGGGGGGGTGGGGGGGGCGAAATCCATGCAAGCAAACTTGCCCGCATCCCAACAAAAACAGGCTCCATCCAACCGCGGCGACGAAAGAGTCCGGCGACGCCCCGGAGACGTCCGCAGCGACGTCGACGGCAGCGCTCGGTATGGTTAGGCCGGGCATGTCCTCCTACGGCCGGGTTTGGGCAGAAACCCTCCTCCTCCTCGAACACATTCCAGACACATTCAAGACACATACTCGACACACTCAAGACACATCCTCGAACACACTCTCGAGACAATAGCCGACACATCCTCGAACACACTCAAGACAGAATACGAAACAGTCGTCCCCGGACGATGTTTGGACTCTTCCTGAATCTCCCTCCTGCAGAGGGACATTGACATGCCCGCATCGACGGCACGGCCGCCGCCGCCCCTGCCCCCCCCCTCCCTTGGCGCGCCGCCGCTGTTCCTGGCCACCGTGGCCGGCAGGCCCCGGAGCAGCGCGCGCGCGCCCTCGGCCCGCAGCACGCGGACGAGGCAGTCGGCGCCGCCGCGGAGGGCAGGGGGAGCATGTGCGCGGCGAGCCCAGACCTCCTCGCGTCGTGAAAAAATCACGACGGAAGGTTTTTGGCTATTTTCGGCCTCTGTGGGCCCTTCCCGGGCCTCGGGACCGTCAAAAAACGACTCAGGATGAAGAACCGGTCCTGGGGCAAGGGTCCAAACCTCTTGGGGTCGACGTCGTGAAAAAATCACGACGTCGGAGGTCTGGGAGCCCAGGCCGCGGGACACACGAATAAAAGTACCCGCAAAGCCCAGGATTCGCCCGACGTGTTGCCCCCACGTTCTGGCTCTTCCATGTTTCCCCCCATGCACTTCCCAGAGTTCCCTGGGAGTCGACAGTGAATCGTGTGTGTGTGTGTGCGTTTCTTCCCCCTCCTGATTGATGGGGGGCGATATGATTTGGGGAGTGGGGGCGGGCGAGACGCGTGCACCTTCCGTGCCCCTCTGATTGGGGCACAAGACGTGCACCTCTTCCCCGCCTCCAAGGCCGCGCCAACGGCGTGCTTGGTCAACGGTGCGGTTGGGAATCTGGTTTTTGTGAGCTCACGAAGAACAGAATAAAGGAAATCACGAAAGGCCGTTCCCTACATTCCAAATCTGCGAATCTACCGAACGAAATTGACACAGCGAAATATTGGAAAACGCGAACCACGCGTTCCTACAATTGATTTGGTCAAAAACCACGCCTTCCTACAAATGGATGTCCTACTTCGCCGTTAGCTAACACACCGTTAGCGCGTCTACATGTACAGGCCTCGGAAAATATCGAACACTCATACCACATTCATCTGTCAACGCCTCCCTCTCCCCCAAATGTTCAGAGTTGGCGGTGTGTCTGACGAGTTGCACCTCGACCGCAGTCTCCCCCGCGCGCGCCAACCTTGAGTTTTGGGGGGAGGGGGAGTGTTCAGTAATTGTTTCCCTCTACCGTATCGCCCCCATCATTGTGCAACGCCCGAGGCTAGCGCTGGCGGCTGACACCGGAGGGCATCCTTCAGCCTCCAACGCTCGCGGCTCTCCTCGGAAGGCCCGTCGAGACAACGCCAACCCAACCCCGGCGTTTGCCTGCGTTCTTCTTGGGCCTCCTGGAAGCTTCCCGTCACCACGCCGGGGCCCTCCTCGAAGACTGGGTCAGGATGGACCCTGGGAGGGACTCGGGGACCAACTTTGAGCGGATGGGGGGCCTGGCGGTGGAGCCGCCGCTGTCTCAGCGAGCCCTCCGGTGAGCGTGCGATGCCGCGTGGAGCAGTCAGCCTCGACCGCTCCCAGCTCGATGGCGTAGGTAGCTGCCTCCCAGATGGGGTCGGAGCAGATGGGGCCGGAGGACTGCACCGCATCGCCAATGCACCGCCGATGCATCGGCGATGCATCGGCGATGCACGGGCGCCGTCGGCGATGGCATCGGCGACGTCGGCATGGGGAAACACGGGCCCCACATCGAGCCGCATCGCCGGTGCATCGGCGATGCGTCGCGATCCACCGACCCCATCTGCTCGGACCCCATCCGGGAGGCCTAGACGCTCGTGCACCACCACCATGGCTGTCCAGGGTAACCCTGGGCCCTGGCACGGTGCACAGGCCCTCTCGGTCTCGGCCACGAGGCTCCGAGTGCGCCAGCCTGGTCGGCATGGATCCGTGGCGCGGGCCAGGAGGAGGAGGGGGAGGAGGAGGGGGAGGGGGAGGAGGAGGAGGAGGAGGAGGAGGAGGAGGAGGAGGAGGAGGAGGAGGAGGAAATGGAAAAAGGAGGAGGAGGAGGAGGAGGAGGAGGAGGAGGAGGAGGAGGAGGAGGAGGAGGAGGAGGAGGAGGAGGAGGAGGAAGAGGAGGACGAAGAGGCACGATGGTGGTTTACGAGCAGCGCACCCCTCCCCAGCCCGCAGGGGTGCCAGTGTGGAGGAGGCCCAGCGCATGCAGAGTAGCGGGCCCTCGGACATCCGAGGCTTGCATGTGTGTACTCATGTCTACTGTTTGGCAAGCTTCGCCCAACCAAGCTACTTCACCAGGAAGTCAACGACTTTGACCGCAACTCGCCACTGAGACTGACCGCCGATTGGATCCATTGCCGCGTGGTCGGAAAAAGCTTATGTGTGTGTGTGTGTGTGCGTGCGAATGTGTAGATACGTGTGTTTGTGTGTGTGCCCTGCATGCTCTTCCGGCCCTCCGCGCTGTGGCGGTAGAGGCCGTTGTTCTCCCTGCTCATCATGCGCACCTTGACCACCTGGAACGGGGTTGTGGCGACGGCCTCGGGGAGCCCAGCGAGCAGCCCAGCGCCCAGCTCCGTCCACGCCGACTGCGGGCACCCGGCCCGCGAGATGTGCAGGCAGCCACATGTGGATCTTGCAGCCGAAACATGGCCGCAAAAGCAAATGAGCTGGCGGCGCGCACAAGGGGGTAGGAAGATGGAGGAAGGCTTCTTAGAAGCAGGCTGCTTCTTAGAAGGCAGCGGCCCTACATCTACAGATAAGGCCCGCGCCTTCTAAGGAGCAGGGGTGCTTCTAAGAAGCCTTCCCCCCTCCCTCTACCCACTCTGCGCGTGGCCGAAAGTGAGCCCCCTCAGCCGAAGACTCAATGCCCCATGGAGATGCCCAAAACGATGAGCGTGTGGAGGCGGAGCGCCAACACACTAACATGAGGGTACCCCTCCAACGATAGCTTTGTTCTGAACTCCTGTGTCAGCCGTACGCACACCTACTGCCCAACGGTCTGGACAAGTAGGGCCGGGGGTTCGCCGATGCGGGTTCCAATCGCTCGCGCCAGCGCACCTGGTGGGGTTTTCGCATCGATCCCTGAGTCCTCACTGGTGAACCTCTGCTGGTCCACATCGATTGCCGGGAGGGTGCGCGTGTGCTGGATAATAGCCAAACCGTCGGAGCCTCACTCACTTCTGCCTCCGCCGCCTCCCGCCCGCGGACCCGCCGCCGATCCGCTTCCTGGCGGCCTCCGCCAGAGGCGAGGTGGGCCAAAGGCGAGGCCCTCTCTGGACTCAGGTGCGATCAGCGCCTCCCGCCTCGCCCACCGCCGCGGGCGTCGGCGAGCTCGTCGGCGCTCGGCGCTCCAAGCCGCTGCGCCACACGCGGCTGCCTGCGCTGCCCCTGGACGCGAAGTCCTTGCCGGCCCACATGCCCATGCGCGTGGGCACGTTTCCCGCCAGCTCCGGGAGCAGCCCGCGGTAGAGCCTGCCTGCGCCCCCCTCTGCCACCAGCTCGCGCAGGGCGGCAGCAACGCTGGGGTTCCGCTGCTTGCTGGCGGCGCGCGAAGAGGATCAGGGCGGCGACGACGACGACGACGACGACGACGACGACGATGACGACGACGACGACATCGACGTCGTCGTCGACGTCGTCGTCGGCGTCGTTTCGAAGGGCTTCGTGCGTTTCTGGACGCTCTCGTCGCCACGGCCTGGGCGTGGCTCCGAACCCCGGCCGGGATGGACCCCCGGGGCTGGGCCCATGGGCCAGCGTGGATCGAATTTGGACCGCGGGTGGGGCGAGGGGGCTGGCCATCTTAGGCTGCTACACCTCCTCGTCGTCCTCCTCCTCCATTCCTTTTCCTTGCAAATAACTTCTCCCTGACGCACCCCGAGGCCAGCTTTTAGGGCGCGCAGGGCATTTCGCCTGAGACTTCCTCACCACATATGGCCCTGAAGCTTAAACCTTGACAACAGTTTCACAATTGAAGGCCGGGTCGTTTTCAAAATGTGGCTCTCGCCTTAGCACCGCGTATATCCGTTGTTTTCAAAATTTGCAAGGGTTTCGCGGATTGAATGCGACTGGTTTTCAAATTGCGGCTCTCGTCTTAGCTCCGCGCCGCTCCGCGCGCACAAGAGCTTCACGGATTGAGGCTGGCTCCTTTTCAAGATGTGGCTCTGGCCTTCGCGCCGCGCACATTCGTTTTCACAATGTGCAAGAGTTCCACGGATTCCCATGATCAGCGTACCAGAAAATATTGTTTTGGAGGGATTCAGGACCCTGAGGGTGCAACAGGTACGTTGATTCGCGGTGTTAAAATCCCAGGAATGGCGTTCTGGCACGATTCAGGATCGTCAAGACGCAACAGTTAGGTTGATCCGTGGCGTTGGAATCCCGAGAACAACCTTTTGGCATGCTTCCGAGTCTTCAAACAGTTGTCTTCCAACGAGGCAATTCCCACAGTGAAAATGAACCGTGGTAGGGGCCTATGAAACGGGAGCTTGGAGCGAGGGCCTATTCCAATATCGTTGATGACGCCAGGGTTTACACCGGTCCTCCTCCTCCTCCTCCTCCTCCTCCTCCTCCTCCTCCTCCTGCCCCCTCCTCCTCCCCCTCTTCCTCTCCTCCCCCTCCTCCTCCTCCTCCTCCTCCTCCTCCTCCTCCTCACCCTCTTCTTCTCCCCCTCCTCCTCCTCCTCCTCCTCCTCCTCCTCCTCCTCCTCCTCCTCCCCCTCCTCCTCCTCTCCCCAGGCGCCTCTCTCTTGAGAGACCTGCAGGACGGGCCCCGGGATCCCCGCGGCCCCGTCCTGGCCGCTTCGCCGAGCCGTGTCCCGCCGCGACGGCGAGGCAGGGCCCCCGAAGGACACCCTTCGCTTCGGGGCTGTGCCGACTGCCCGATCTGAGTGAACGTCGAACATGGAGGAGGAGGAGGAGGAGGAGGAGGAGGAGGAGGAGGAGGAGGAGGAGGAGGAGGAGGAGCAGGAGGAGGAGGTGGAGGAGGAGGGGGAGGAGAAGTGGGAGGAGGAGGAGGAGGGAGGAGGAGGAGGGAGGAGGAGGAGGAGGAGGAGAGTGGGAAGAGGAAGAGGAGGAGGAGGAGGAGGAGGAGGAGGAGGAGGAAACGAACCCTCGGAGCAGGGGGAGGAGGGGGGGAGGGGGACGATGAGGGGGAGGAGGAGAAGGTCCGACGGCCAGAAACACCGAGGAAGACCACAAGACCACCGAGGCCTCCCGCGAGCCCCCGTGCGCGCCGCGCGGCCTTGTTCAGCTGGAAGCGCGTCTTCACCAGGTCCAGGGGCTGCACCGCCAGGGTCTCCACGAAGCCCGCGAAGGCCCCCGCCAGGGCGGCCGAGTCCGCCATGCCCGCGAGGGCCCGCGGCCGCCGGGGCAGCTCGAGCCAGGGGCGCGATCGTCAGGCTTCAGGCCGCGGGGCCCTCACAGATTGATCGGGCTCGAAGAATGAGGCAGAAAGATAGGGCCTGGGGCTCACAAGACGAAGCCAGGACGCGGTGAGGATGAATCGATCATCTCTGAGGTCCAGCGGTTCTGGAGGATGTTTCGGGCACCGCGGCCTTCTCAGGGCGTTCCCGAACGCTCTGAGACGCTCTGAGAACGTTCCGAAGCGCTCTGGAACTGGGGAAACCCAAAGGTATTGATACCGCTACTCCCCGGAAATCTCCTGGGGCGCATTCTGACCAGGATTTCGAAGCGAATACAGCGGTGGCTACGAGGACTTCCCATGAGACCAAACAAATAGGAAAAAGAGGGAACTAGCGGTACGGGCAGCTTTCCTGCACTGCGGAACGGATTTAC
Organism: Prorocentrum cordatum; assembly: GCA_963575745.1. Taxonomy (NCBI): domain Eukaryota; class Dinophyceae; order Prorocentrales; family Prorocentraceae; genus Prorocentrum; species Prorocentrum cordatum. The sequence continues at coordinate 413,402 of CAUYUJ010016249.1, read as the reverse complement.
CTGTGTCCTAGCCCCGATCGAGCTCTGGTCGTGACTCGCGATGCTGCAATGGTCTGCAGCGTCAGGTACCTCGGGGCCCGGAGTACGTAGCCGGGCCTGAACCTCGAGAGGCCAGTAAGGATCGGCCTTGGAGGTGGGGCTGGCCGCGGCGTAGCAGCAGGGAGGAGGCAGGTGGGGCTGTACGAGCCCCCCCGGCTGCCTGGCTGCTCCGCCCGCGCTTGAAGCCGGCTCGAGGCGTCTGTCTGGCGCGCGTCCCGAGCCGGCACTGCGGACGCCTGCATGTGCTCGTCCGCCCGACAGCCTGCCCAAAGCAAAAGGACGGGTGGGTGGGGGAATGGGCTGGGGTTATGTTGTTCCCGTCCTACTTAAGGACCGCATCCCAGAAATAATTTCGAGCACCAGAAAAGTGTCAAAAGAGTGTCGAAACAGTGTCGAAACAGTGTCTCCCAGGGCCCGGCACGTGAAAACCCTTGAGTTTCGGTACTTTTTCTGGGCGCTCGAAATTCTTCCTGGTGATCAAGGCTAAAGTAGGTTGGAGCATCATAAGGCTGGGGGCGGGATGGGCCTCCTCGTTTAGCTGCAGATCAAGGCCGGACGCATGTTTGAATGCGGTGCTCGGCCTCTGGGGACCCTCATCTGGCCCCGGGCCCCAACAGCGACGGCTCGGAGGAGAAGCAGGTGCGAGGGGGGGAAGTGTGCAGACTGCTGGCGGCTGTGAAACAAAAAAACACGACGTCGGAGGTTTGGGAGCTCAGGAGGCAGCCCAGGAGAAGGAGAAATAATGGAGGAGGGAGCGCGGCGAGGGGATGGATTGAGGGAGGGACGGAGGGAGGACGAAGAAGGGCGGAGTGGTCGAGGAGAGAACCAGTGGGAGGAGAGATTGGAGATTGACGAGGGAGGATGTAGAGACGGAGGAGGCGGGCGGAGAAGAGGATAGGGAGCAAAACATTAGAAGAGCTAGCCGCACGAACCGAGGAAGGCGCGGAGGGCGAGACCGTTCCCAGGCCCTATGGCCTCAAGAGGTTTGACGGCTGCTTGCCAGAGCTGGAGACCTGCGGGCCCACAGAGCGCACCGCATCGCCGAGGCATCGACGGTGCGTCGACGACGCCGCGATGATGACGACATAATCCCAGATCGCGCCGTGTCGCCAGTGCACTTGCGATGCGGATATACTCGCGTTCGGGGGACTCGTGTTAGCCCGACGGGGCCGTCAGGAGAATGACGACATCCAATATGAAATTTGACGCGAGCGCGCGCTGCAAACATCTCACGGACACTGGATGACGAATTTCAGAACGAGCCTGTCAAAAAGTGTTGGCAAGCCCGAGATCCAGCGAACTCGAGTCTCTCGTTTCCCCGATCTGCGGCCCTAGAAGCCTCCTACTGGAGGCTTGGAGTGGCCTAACATTCGACGATGTGTGTGTGTGATGACGTGGAACCCCCAGAGCTCGTCCTCCTCCTCCTCCTCCTCCTCCTGCTCCTCCTCCTGCTCCTCCTCCTCCTCCTCTTCCTCCTCCTCCTCCTCCTCCTCCTCCCTCCTCCTCCTCCTCCTCCTCCTCCTCCTCCTCCTCCTCTTCGTCGTCCTCCTCCTCCTCCTCCTCCCTGCCTGGGGCGCCCCGAGCAGGGGGGCTCCAAAGGCCGAGGACGCGGAAAAACGAACGCCGGCCGCCCCCCACCGTCTCGGGGCGGGCGCCCCCGGACGTCCGCCTCGACGTGGACGCCCTGTGCGGTACTGCCCCGGCACGCAGCCCCACGGCGAGCCTCGGAAGTGGACGCGGGGGCGCTCCACGAGGCGCGCGCGCGCAGAAGAGCACAGAGCCTGGCCGGTGCCCGATTCTCGATCCTCGATCCTCGATCCTCGATCCTCGATCCTCCTCCTCCTCCTCCTCCTCCTCCTCCTCCTCCTCTTCGATCCTCCTCTTCGATCCTCCTCTTCGATCCTCCTCTTCGATCCTCCTCTTCGATCCTCCTCTTCGATCCTCCTTCGTCCTCCTCCTCCTCCTCCTCTTCGATATTCCCCTCTTCCTCCTCCTCCTCCTCCTCCTCCTCCTCCTCCTCCTCCTCCTCCGTCCTCCTCCTCCTCTTCCTCCTCTTTGATCCTCCTTCTCTGCGATCCTCCATCCTCGATCCTCGATCCTCATCCCCGATGCCTCCTGACCCTGCCTCAGCACCCGCTCGTGCCGCTGCTTCCGCCGCCGCTGCGCCAGCTTCTCGCCGCAATGATCGCCCTCGGCTTGGGTCGGGCATGTCCTCTTACTTTTCTCGTCGGCGGCGAGGCAGGGCAATCCGCGCCAGCAAAAGAGCGAAGCCTGGGCACTACTGAGCTCATTGTCCGGCGTGCAAGAGCGGAAGGAGGACAAAGGGCACGCCCTCCTACATGCGGAACTTGAAGGAACAATGAAAAATGGTCAAACCAGATTCAAATCTTTTCCAAACACGCAACTCTGGAGCAGGCGTCCCCAGACTATCATTTGGATCGTCTTGCATCCTCCTCCTGTAGAGGGCCATGCCCGACTTTAGGGAAACAAAAAATGAAATGAACATAAAAACTCAGAGGTCCACGCGGATTTCTCGGATCGGCGCTGGACGCCCCTCCCTGGCGCGCGGAGCGCGCCAGGGGCGGCGCCGGAGGCGCCGCCGGGGGGCCCCAGAGCCGATCCGAGAAATCCGCGCGGACCTCCGAGTTTCTATGTTTATGCCACTTGTTGTTCCCCTACAGGCGGGACTTGAAAGAGCAACAAGAAATAGTCAAACCATACTCGAAGCTTCTTTAACACACAACTCTGGAGCGAGCGCCCCAAGACCATCTTGAGCAGGCGCCCCAGAAGAACTCTGGAGCAAGCTTCATCAAACACACAACTCTGGAGCGAGCGTCCCAGGACTATCTTGAGCAAGCGCCCCAGAACTCTGGAGCAAGCTTGCTCAGCCACACAACTCTGGAGCAAGCGTCCCAAGGACTATCGTTTGTTTTTTGGACTCAACGCCCTCACTGCCTGAAGTGCACGAGCTGTGTGGCAGGCGGCACAGCACGCTCCAGCAGGGCGACCTGCTGGACCTCTCTCTGCTCTATTAGGCAGAGAATGAACAAGGCACCTGCTCGTCTTGGATCCTCCGCCCGTGGAGGCACCTGCCCGCCTTACCCTTCTCGGCGGCTTCACCGCCGCCGCCCTGCGCCGCCCTCCGCCCTGCGCCTCCGCATCCCCCGAGATCCGGGCGTTTTGCGGCACTTGCGCACCGGGCGCTTCGCCGCCCGATGTCGGGCCCCAGGGCCCTCATCCTTAGGTCGGGCCTGTCCCCCTACAGGGGGATTTTCGATCGACGAAAAATAAAAAAAAAATACCCCCAACAATGCCCCCAAATGATCAACCCTCAGAAAATAGTCCCCAGACTATTCTTGGACTATTTTTGGGGTATTTTTTATTTTTCGTCGAAGATCCCCCTGTAGGGGGGACCGGCCAGACTTCGCCCCAGGACCATCATCCATCGATCCAGCGCGAATGAACATGCACCAAGACAGCGGGTGTGGGGATCCTGTCGGGGCTTTTGTCGCGACCCTGCTCTTGCTCGCAGAGTCGGATCTCAGGGCGCGGTCTCCTGGCTGGGAGCTGTGCTGGATCGCAGCCTGCGAACTTTTCTCGTGCAGCGGGGCATCGCTCTACGTCGTTGCCCGGCCACAAAAAGCAGGCTGAAAATTAGTAGTGCTCGGCCACACGCAGGCAGCGACACCAGGCAAGAATGACCGTTTCTGCACGGCTTTCGGGGGCCGCGAGGGGGGGCACATCCGAGCCTACAGGCCACTGAACCCCTGTGGGCCCGCACCGGAGGTCACTCTGGCGAGGGGTCACTCCGACGCGCAGCCAATCGTACACGCTCCGCGGGCAGCCCGCTGCACGCTTCCCGGGCCGCCATGCTCCGAATTCGGCAGCGCGCAGCACTCGGGGGAAGAGGCGGGCTCTCCGATTCCACCACGGCGGCCGAGTGGAGGACGGTGTGGCACCTCGGCCAGCAAGGGATGGACCGCAGGACCGCAGGAGGAGGATCGGCGAGGATCGTGAGCAGCGTGCGTGCAACTGGCATGCAGCTGCAAACTGGAGGTGGAGTAGGGGGCAACAACGGCACGCCCCTCTCACGGCGGCCTCTATCCAAAGGTGCTAGGTCGTGGGGCACGGGCTGAAGTGACCGCTCCGTCTTCCGCGCCCCCCTCCTGTGTAGACAAGCGCGTCCCCCTACCCGCAAAGTAGCTACTCGCAAATGGTCTGGACCCCTTGCGTCTAGGCAAAGAAGCTTCAGCGCATCGAACAACAACTCGTTGTTTGCTGACGTCTGTTTTAAGAGAGGAAGAACAAACTGCATAAACAAGCACTGTTCGACTCGCCGCGCGGGTTTCTTGGATCTGCGCTGGACCCCCCTCCCTGACGCGCGCAGCGCGGAGGCGCCGCCTGTGGGCGCCCCAGCGCGGACCCAGGAAAGTCGCGCGGAGCGCCAAACGTTTATGTATATGCTGTTTCTTCTTCTTCTCTTTCTTCTTTTTCTTCTTCTTCTTCGATTCTAGGCACTTTGCGATTACCCATCGGTCGGCAGAAGTAGGCAGAAGCATGACGCGTAGGAAGGCGTTGAAAGCAGATTGGGTTCCGCCCGCCCCCTAATTAGGGAGGACGGAGGAAGGTGAAGCCCCTCGATCATGGAAGCAGGAAGGCGCTCGACACAGATTGGGCTCTGGGACCCCAGAGATACCTCCTCCTCCTCGTCCGCCACCTCTTCCTCCTCCTCCTCCTCCTCCTCCTGCTCCTGCTCCTCCTCCTCCTGCTCCTGCTCCTCCTCCTCCTCCTCCTCCTCCTCCTCCTCCTCCTCCTCCTCCTCCTCCTCCTCCTCCTCCTCCTCCTCCTCCCCCCCTCCTCGATCCTCCCCCTCCTCCTCCGATGGGTAGTGGAACGCGCTCGGTGGCTCGCGGCGCGGGGGGCCCGGCGATCTGCAGAGCGTGCGCCCCCCCGCGCGCCGGCCCGCGCGAGCGGCCGGCGCGCCGCTCTCGCATGCCGATCGCCGGCGGCCCCGCGGAGGGGGGGGAGCCCGGCCTGCAGCGGCCTACAGTCGGGGCGTTGACCTAAGGAACCCTAAATAAGGAACGAGGCCCCTTATTTTCCATAAGTCCAACTTCGATTTCGTATCGGAAACCTGAAAAAGCCCGAGGCTAGCTGCGAAACACTTAAGGAACGCGGAGCCCCTCCCCAACGAAAAGGGTTCCTTCTTCAGGGCCCCGACTGTATGCAGTCAGCCTGTGCTCGGAGGCTCGGGGAGGGGCACCAGCACCAATGACAGAGAGGGTGCCTCCCCCGGGGGGGGAGGGAGCGCCAGGTTCTGGTGTGGATGGTATGTGTATCTCGGCCATCCGGGGAGCGCGAAGAGTACACCACCATCGCCGAGGTCGGGGCCAAGTTCCCTCGGTGAAAGCACGCAGCGGACACTGGTGCTGGTGTCAACCTCGGGCATGTCCTCCGACAGGCTGAACGAAGGGTCAAGAGTAGCCAACACATATACAAACATGGCCCAACATAGTAGAACAAAGGTCGCCTCCAAAAAATATTGTGGACTATTTTCGAATGCTCCTCCTGTAGAGGGACGTGCCCGACTTCGCCCTATAGCCAGCCTATACCTACCAGGGGAGGACTCCGCCCATGAAGTGATCCAGGGCGTCGCGGGCCTCGCCGGGCCGCAGGGCGCTCGCCACGCTGCCGCCGGCGCCAATGCTCACGGCGGCGGCGACGACGCCGACGCCGACGACGACGGCGACGGCGACGACGCCGACGACGACGACGGCGACGGCGACGACAACGACGACGACGGCGGCGGCGACGGCGACGACGACGACGACGATGACGACGACGACGACGACGGCGACGGCGACGACGACGACAACGACGACGACGGCGGCGGCGACGGCGACGACGACGACGACGACGATGACGACGACGACGACGACGGCGACGGCGACGGCGGCGGCGACGGCGGCGGCGGCGGCGGCGGGCGGCGGCGACGAGGACGAACGCCGCCACAGCCACGACGACGACCACGACCACGACCACGGGGACTACGGCGACGACGACGACGCCCCTCTTCGGCCTGCGCCTCGGCCTCGGCCTCGTCGTCGTCCCCCCGGCGCGTCCTTCCTGCCCTTCTGCTCCGAGGCCCCCCCCCCCGTCTTCCCACTCGCCTCCACCCGCCTCCACTTGGCGGCGCGCACAAGGGGGTTAGGGGAAGGGGAAGAGCTTCTTAGAAGGAGGCTGCTTTTTAGAAGGCGCTGGCCTTACATCTGTAGAGAAGGCCGGCCTTCTAAGAAGCAGGGGTGTTTTTAAGAAGCTTTCCCCCCTCCCCCTGCCCCCTCCGAGCGTAGCCGATCCACCGCCCACTCGCTCTCTCACTCGGCTTCCGCCGCGCGTCCGAGCGCGGGCGCGTGCGAGCGTGCGCGCGCGAAGGCCCACCCGCGGCGGCGGGGAGCCCTCGGCGCCCGGGGGCGCCGCCCCGCCCACGCGTCGGCGCGCCGCGGGGCGGCGAGGCTCTGAGGACATGCTGCCGCGGCGGCCGCAGAGCTGTGTACGGCCATCGTGCGACCTGAAGGAGGGCTGACTGAAGCACGAAGGGGCCTTTCTTGCCGCGGCGAGCCTCGGCCGCGAATGGGTTCTCCGACCCAGATCGGAGGACGGGAGGGAACAATAACGGTTTATTCAGATTCGGGCAAGTCTACTTCCATGGCGTTCGCCCCCCCCCACACACACATACACATACACATACACATACACATACGCATACACATACACATACACATACACATACAACACACACCAACCCATCGCCCGTTTTCAAACGAAAAGGCTGTGCAAATGCCTTTCGACTTGCGTGGTGTCCGAACGTGCAAATCGTTTGCAACTTACATAAGGTTCAAAACCCTCCCGCGTCCATGCAAATAAATTTGCCGGATTCTGATATTATCCTGGCAGCGGACCCAACCATATGCAGTTGTGGGTACCGCGAGTGTGAATATCTTCGCTGGCGAAGCTCCCCATAGGGCCACGAAGCGCTGCACTGGGTGGGGGGGAACGCATGCGGGCGGTAACACGGGGGCCGTCGGTGGAGCTCCGTATGGGGCCACGAAGCGCTGTACTGGGTGGGGGGACGCCTGCGGGCGATAGCACAGAGGCCTTCGGTGAAGCTCCCTATGGGGCCACGAAGCGCTGTATTGGGTGTGGATGACGCATGCGGGCGGTAGCACTGGGGCCGTTGGTGGAGCTTCCTGCGGGGCCACAAAAAGCTGCACTGGATGGGTGAAAATGCCAAGTTGGGTGTGGGACGCATGAAAATTCCAAATTGGGTGTGCGGGACGCATGCGGGCGGTCCCACTGGGGGTTTCGGTGGAGATCCCTACATCGGCGCTCCGAAAGTTGATTCCGATTTGAAAAGCACGGCGCCGCGCGAATGCAGAGCAAACGCTATGCTGGAAGGGCGCGGCAATGCGTGCCTCCTGGACAGACGCGAGCAGCCGCGCCCCCTTGCGAACCCCGATCCTGCGCGGGGCGCGTTCCCATTGACAATGGCTCACCCAGGAAACCGTTTTTTGTGTAGGAAGTCCTGAACGGTCTGTCCATCGGCGGCTCTGAGGCCCGGAACCACCGAGAAACCGTTTGCCATAGGATGTTCTGGGCGGTATGCCATGTTTGGTTTCCTCGGAGTGGACCCGAAGACCTCGGAAGCGATGTTTGTTTCACCCGAAAAGTCCGAAGCGGTTCGCACATTTTCGGGTCGTTTGAAGTGGGCCCGACACTTTTTTGGCACAGGTCTCATTGATTTGGCCACTCTCAGGTCGGCCGATCAACTTTTCGGGTCGTCGTATGACCGAACCCGAAAGTTTTGTTCGAGGAAGTCCTGCGCCGTTTGCTCATTTTCGGGTCAGTACACCGCTTGGGATCTAAATTTGTAAATTGGGAAGGGGAACCCGATCCCGCGACCCCGGGCGGGGGTTTGGCTCTGCCCTTGCATTGTACTGGGCCCCTCCGGCCAAACGGGGTGCTGGGCTGCCCATCGGCGCGCCGACTCCTGCCCTCGCGAGATCGCCCCCATCCGCCCTCGGGCCCCGCGAGTCTTATCCTGCGCGCGCCACCCCAGATGGCCCCAGCGAGCACGGTGGCGAAAATATGGAAACTTTCGGATCGGCGCAGTATAGGTCCACGAAACGCTGTACTGGGTGGGTGAAAATGCAAAAAGTGGTGTGTGGGACGCATGCGGGCGGTCCCACAAGGGGTTTCGGTAGAGCCCCCCGTGGAGCCACGAAGCGCTGTACTGGGTGGGTGAAATTGCCACATTGGGTATTCGGGACGCATGCGGACGGTGGCGCTGGGGCCTTCGGTGGAGCTTCCTGTGGGGCCACGAAGCGGTGTCCTGGGTGGGTGAGAATGCCACATTGGGTTGTCGGGACGCATGCGGACGGTGGCGCTGGGGGCTTCGGTGGAGTTCCCTATGGGGCCGGCCACGCAGCGGTGTACTGGGTGGGTAAAAGTGCCACATCTGGTTTTCAGGATGCATGTGGACGGTGGCGCCGGGGGCTTCGGTGACTGTCCCTACGGGGCCACGGAGCGCTGTACTGGGTGGGTGAACATGCCACATTCGGTTTTCGGCACGCATGCGGACGGTGGCACTGGGGCCCTCGGTGGAGTTCCCTATGAGACCACGAAATGCCACGCCGGGTTTTCGGGACGCATGCGGACGGTGGCACTGGGGCCTTCGGTTGAGCTTCTTGTGGGGCCACGAAGCGCTGTACTGGGTGGATGAAAATGCAAAATTTTGTGTTTCGCGACGCGCGCGGGCGGTCCCACTGGGAGCTTCGGTGGGGCTCCCTATGGGGCCACGAAGCGCTGTATGGGGTGGGTGCAATGCCAAATTGGGTGTTTCGGGACGCATGCGGACGGTGGCACTGGTGCCTTCGGTGGCGTCCCCTATGGGGCCACGAACCGCTGTACTGGGTGGGTGAACATCCACATTGGGCTTTCGCGACGCATGCGAACGTTGGCACTGAGGCCTTCGGTGGAGCTCCCTATGGGGCCACGAAGCGTTGTACTGGGTTGGTGAAATTGCAAAATTGGATGTTTCGGGACGCGCGCGGACGGTCCCACTGGGGCCTTCGGTGGAGCTCCCCATGGGGCCACGAAATGTTGTACTGGGTGGGTGAAATGCAGGGAGGAGTGGGAGGAGGGAAGAGGGGGAGGAGGGGGAGGAAGGAAGGAGGCAGGAACGCGTGGACCGTTCCTTCGAAACGAGGACCCAACACCACAGGATGGTTTGGGGAAATACAAGCTCCAAAGGGCGAGGAAGGAGGGAGGGCCCGCCCAGCGTGCCCGGAGGGAGGGAGAGACGGGAAACCACTGGCTAGGGCTGCCCTCGCTGCGCCCCGCCCCGGGGCTTCGCCGAGCTGCAGCTGCGGCAGCGGGGGCTTCGCCGAAATGTGGCAACGTTCTCGCGGTGGCGCCTCTGGGGCTGGCCGACCCGTTCCCCGCCGCGAACACGGACCCGGCGCCCTGGAGGCCTTGGACTGTCTTGGTGCTCTCTGGACGGCTTCCTGGGGCCCTCTTGGGAGCCTCGTCGGGTCCTCTTGGAGCCCTCTTGGGGCCTTGGGGCCCTCTCATGCCGTTAGAGGGCCCCCTTGGGCCGTCTTTGGGCCCTCTTGCACCGTCTTGGGGCTCTCTTGGGGGCCGCTGGGGTCGTCTTGGGGGTTTTCGGGAGGCCTCTTTGTCGGTCCTGGACCGTGTAACAACGCCAATGGCAGATATGCTGAAAATATACGGTTTCCCATCGGAGCGTGACCATTTTTACATCTCGGAGCGTCTTTGGGGCCTCTTGGACCGTCTTGGAGCAAACTTCTGCGGTCTTTGGGGCGACTTGGAGGCCTTGGACCGTCTTGGGGCTCTCTGGTGGGCTTCCTGGGGCCCTCTTGGGAGCCTCTTCGGGCCCTCTTGGACCCCCTCTTGAAGCTGTCTTGGGGCCCTCTCAGGCCGTTTGAGGGCCACCTTGGGTCGTTGTTGGACCCTCTTGCGTCGTCTTGGGGAGTTTTGGGAGGCCTCTTGGTCTGTCCTGGACCATGTAACAACGCAGAAGGCGGGTATGCTGAACATGTACGTTTTCCCATCAGGGTGTGACGATTTGTGCCTCTTTGGCGTCTTCTCGGGGCCCTCTCGGGACCTCTTGGACGGTCTTGCAGCCACCTTCGGAGGTCTTTGGAGCTTCAAGGCCCGTCTCGGCACCAGCTGAGGCCGTCTTGGAGCGCTCGCGGACCGTCTTGCAGCCGCTCTTGGGTCCCTGTTGGACCGGCGTGGGCGAATCGACCACGTGGTGAGGCCATAAAGGGGCGGGTTTATCCACACGAGTCCCCGCAAGTTTGGCACGCGCTTCCTCCCGCCATTTACTCCTCCTTCTCGTCCTCGTCGTCCTCCTGCTCCTCCTGCTCCTCTTCCTCCTCCTCCTCCTCCTCCGCCTCCTTCTCCTCCTCCTCCTCCTCCTCCTCCTCATCATCATCATCACCTTCCCCCCCACCCACACTTCCGACGACATGTTTTTGCATTGTTTCTCGCAGCGCGGCCCCCAAAGGTCTGGACCCTTTCCCAGGGGGCCAGCGCTTCGTCCCGAACCAACGCTTGAACACCCCCAGGTACTTACGGGGCGGGCACCCGCAACGGCCAAACAACGTTGCGAATAACCCTCCGCCGCGATGCTTGCTTGATCGCGACGCGGGAAAGTCCCGGAATTGGGACAACTCCTCGATGACGGAACAGCCCACATGCAGAACGAGCTTGAAGGGGCCCTAGGACACACAAATAAATACACACCAATAAACAGATTCTCAATATTTTCCCATATTTTCTTGGTTTCTGTCTTCCCCCCACTTCCCATATTTTCCCATATTTTCGGGGAATCGACGATTGATTGTGCCTGTGTGTTTCTTCCCCTCCTGAGAGCTCCCTCGGCGACGACGGTCTCGGCGGAAACGCTGGCACCACTCCTGCCTGCCAAACGCGGCGGCATCCTCGGCCAAGCGCTGTAGCGTGTGGCGGGCGGGCCTGGGCCATCGTCTGGTGGGCCGGGCCTGGGCCACCATCCTCAAAGAGAGGGTCGCCAGGTCGCGAAGCAATCCCAACATCGGGCCCCCCTGCTGGTGCAATTCCATGATGGCCAGTACGACCACATGATGCAACATCGTCTCGCATGTAAGGTAAAGGCACTCCATGCGTAGTTGCTGAATGCGAGGTGGACGTGCGTCTCGGCCAGGATCCGCCACGTATGATCAAGCAACTAGACGACCAGGGAACGCAACACGGATGTCGAAGAAAACAAACCCAGAGTCGGGAGCACCCTCATGACACTGCCATGGCAGAACGTTGGACTCCAGACTTGCTGGATTACCTTCGATAGTTCTGCCCGTGCTGAAGACTCTATGGAAAGCGTGGCATGTCTCTTGGAACGCAGCACTGAGAGCGGGATTCATCGCGAGCGCGTTGAATTTGTTGTCCGCGCTGGAGAGACAAGGAGGGAGAGTCTGGTCACGCGGCCGTTGCGCGCAGAAGTCACCAACCGCCTGCGACCCTTTGGCCAATAATGCCCCCTCCCCCCCCAAAAAAAAGTGGTTTGTGCCACGGCCGTGAACGCCGTGCCGTGGTCCGGGATGCATGACGCATCGCATCTCGATTTAAATCGAATATCAGATCGCGCCTGAGCCTTGGGCTTGTCCATGGCGAGCGGGGGAACCCATTGGGGCCTGCCGCCAAACCGCGGAGCCGATCAGATGGTCGGCTGAACTCAGCCTCGGAAGCAGCCAATTGGATATGCTCAGGTACCTTCTGAATCGACTGCCGTAGAACAACCTGGTCGCGACGGTTGCAGCGATTCCTGCCGTGCATGCCCCCCCCCCGCCCCCCGCGGCTTCGGACGGGCGGCCCGCGGCATTTCCGTCGAGGCTTGCGAGGGGGCGAATGACATCAGCCGGGCATTACGTGGCCCAAACAGACTGGCAACGCATTGGACGATCACCAGGATCTGGGAGCTCATCTAGGAGAGTTGCGGAATGATGGCTAAATGCTAAAATGATAGTGAAAGCCGGCTTGAAAAGGTTCACGCCGTGCCCAACTGCTAAAGTTCACTGCTTTGGCCAGGCAGGCGCCAGTGCGAACGGCGCGCCACCCTGCGACCAATCGGGGACCTGCGCGCCCCTGAAGGGGAGACAAGGCCACCCCTGCTGCGGGGCGTCGGCGGTGGAGCGATGAGCGCGGCGGGAACGTGGCCCGATAACCACCCAGGGAGGGCATAATCACCGATCGCGCAGCTCCGAGGGTGATCCACGGGGACCGCGGAAACAGAATGTTGATCCATTCGTCCAGCTCAACATTGGCCTCCGCGCCGCAATCGCATCGATGGGCTAACTGGCCCTGAGGGATCTCGGCGGGCCCGAGGGAAAGACGAGTGAAGTGGCGATGCATCGAGCGACTCCGGCAAGGGACATCGGCAGCGAGATCAGAGCGAGCTGCGCCGCTAGCTTGGCGGTCGAGGTCCCCCACGAGATACTTGGCAAGCCCAGCGGGCCGGGGACAGGCGGGGCGAGGGGGGGGGGGGGGGGGCACGCGCAGCGAGCAACGAGATCTGGGGCGCGCTCGCGCACGGGCCAGCTGAGCGCTGCGCCCTGGGCGCAGAAGAGCAGAGCAGGGCGCGCCAGTTTCCGCCTGGGCGGGGGGGCCTAGCGCCCGGAGGGCCACCGTGGGCGGGCTGGAGCCCTCGCGCGCGGCAGCGGGCGTTCTCGACCGTTGGCGCTGCAAGCTGCGGAGGATGGAGGTCGATAGGTGGACGTGGGGGTGGAAGTGCACAGTGAGGTGCTGGAAGCCGGAAGTCGGAATGGTGCGCTTGTGGAGTGCGTCGGTCGATCGGTGGGGGTGAAGGTAGAAGGTTGACTGCTGGGGGTCGGGACGTGGAAATGGTGGAGGCTGGAAGTCGACAGGCAGGGGGGAAGTGGGAATTGGATGTTGGAAGTCGGAGCGCTGAGCAGGTGGAGGCTTTGGAGGTCGACAGGTGGAGGTGGGGGCGGAAAGTTGGATGCTAGTGGCTGAAGGTCAGGGTGCTGAACTGGTGGAGGTTGGAGGTCGAAACGTGGAGGTGGGGGTGGAACATTGCATGCTGGATGCTGCAGGTCGGGGTGATGAAGTGGCGGTGGTTGGAGGTCGATAGGCGCAGGTGGAAGTGCAAAATTGGATGTTGGATGCTGGAGGTCGGGGTGCTGATCAGGTGGAGGTTGGTGGTCGGCAGGTGGAAGTGGACGTGGAAATGAACGGGGATGCTGGCGGCTAGAAGTCGGACTGCTGGACTGGCGGAGGCTGGAACTCAGAATGCTTCAGCAATGATGTAGGGAATCGAACTCCATACACCGACGTTTTTTCCGGCCCTGCATTGAAATTTGCACTGGAGAGCGGATCCTGGTGTATTCTTGACCCTGGTGACAACATATTTCGCGGCTTCCCCGGGACATCGCGGAAAAGCATCTACACCACACCACCCTAGCGTCGCCCCCGATCCTCAAGAAGTCCTGGGACTGAAAACAGCCCGCCACTGGTGGTGTAGATGTTCCCGTTTCCGATGATGTCTCTACGCTGCTCCATCTCGCGCTGTCTTGTGCCAGAGCGAACCATCGCTGTTCGTCTCGCTCGAACAAAAAACGTTGCTCTTTTTCCGAGAGCTGTGTGGTAACATCCTCGCACTTTTGACCTCAATGTCTACGTAACGCTTGCTGGTTGTCGCGTGCGTCTGGCTCCCATGGCGCAGCGAGCCGCGCCCACCTGTCGCGCGACAGTGCGGCCACTCGTCCCGCCCATCGCCATCTGCGTCCACTCGCCTATGCTGGCCCGTGCTGGCCCGCTCTGCGATGTCTGTCGCTGCGCGCGTCGCTCGGCGCATGGGATTTTCCCACGATTCTAGGTCGGTGTCGTCGCCGCCAGCATCGAGATCTGGCTGCCTTTTGCAGTCGTCTGAAATTGTGTCGGTTTTGCCTCCGTCGTCGAGGTGGGTCCGATCGTCGGGGTCGCTGGCCTTGCTGGCTGCGGTGCTGCCGTGTCTCGTTCGCTGCTTCGCGGTGTTCGCAACGAGGCGTAGCATCCGCACCTGCGTGCGTCGAAGTGCCTGGGAATCTTTGGTGGGCGCCCACGAGGTGCGAGCGTGTAGAACTGCTGGCGTCGCTGCGCCGCTGACCAGCCGGAGTCCGTTGTGAAATGGGTACCTCTTGTTTGTGATTCCGTTGCGGAATAGGTCGAAACGGCGCCATCCAGACGTGAGCCGGTTGGAGAGCTGAGTCTGGTGAAACTCGTGGAACGTGAGCTTGCGACAAGATGCTTGGTGGGAATTTCAATGCTGTTGCCGTCTGCGTCTGTGCGTGTGATTGTCAGTCACTGCCGCCTGCTGACACTGATGAAAATGTTGGTGCTGCCAAGATGTAATGTAAACCTGCCCTTGTATGCTTCTTTCTTGAGGTCCCTGAAAATGACCGTCAATTGTCGCAAATTCGGCGCAAAAGGGAAGTACGTCGTCAGCAAAACGCAGATTTGGAGAGTAGCGTAAGGCTGGGATATCCGAACTGTGTACCAAATCCTCTGTGTTCCCAAAGCGGCTTGGCTTGCAAGAAAACGTGCTCGCGCATCGCGATGAACAGGTAAGAGCTGAGTGGATAAACTTGTCTGACTTCGCACTGGATGCTGGATTATCTACTGCTGACGTCTGTCCTCACTGTGGCGATCCAATCGCTGTGGAATTTATTAAGTAACAGAAAATATGGTTATGGTACGTTCTGTCGCAACGGCCGAACATGGAAATTGCCACTCGTGAAACTGCTCGAAGAATAGAATCGCGGTGGAATGGTGATCTTCCGTGGAGATCCCTATGCGGAAACCAGCTTGGTCAGGCGTCTGCTCAGACTCAAGGTCCACCCCCAGTCGGTTGCACAACAATCGGAACAACATTTTGTATGAGAGAGCACGTTTCGCTGGCGCTTGCATGGAACGAATGCCCACCCACCCACCTGGAAACCCAGGGGGGGGGTAATTCCACCCCCAGACGACGCCGACGATGACGACGAAGACGAAAACGACGAAAACGACGCCGAACACGACGCCGTCGTCGTCGCCCACCCCCCCAGGTTCGAACCCAGAGCGGCCCCACAAGCGACCACAGAAAGCGTTCTTTGAATTGAATGATAATGGGATTATGGCGATTGGCTGGTACTCTTCAGGGAGCCGGAAAATGACGCTGACTATGGTGTGTCTCAATTGCTCAGGGGTGTCTTGTTCGGGAGCAGCGATATCGTTGAACATCTTCGTCAGATGCTGCTCGATGCCGTTCCCTCCAGCTTTCCATAGCAATTCAGCTGAGATGCCAGCTGTGTTACTGCATCTGACGCTTTTGAGCTGCGTCGCTGCGTGGTGGAAGTTGGGATCTGGTGGTCGGTGCTGTTTGCGGCGTGGTCTCGCGCGTCGGGCGCCCGCTCGTCTGCAGTTCTAGCTGTTGCAGCGCAGTGCCGGTACAATCGCTCGCAGAAGCAAACGAAAAGAACTGCGATACCCTGTCGGTCTGTCGCGCTCTGGCCGTGGAACTTGCATACAATCTCGTTCAGTGCCGCGTGTCGTGGAGCTCATCTGATGGTCCAGTGCTGTCGGAGGATACGTTTCCTGAGGGCTCGTCTGGTGGTTGTCTCAGAATGATGTGTGTGTGTGTTCTGCGCTACTTGATGAGGTCTTGTAGGACTTTCGTGGTGTTGTCGCCCTCGTCGTCATTGTCGTCGTTTGGCAGCTGGCGTTGGTTTTGTTGCTGTTCCTGGAACTCTGTATTTGCTAATGTCATCGCTCCTTCGGTTCGCGTGCAGGCGTCGTGCAGGTCGCACGGTGAACCGTCGTTGGTTAGGTGCTTACTCAAGTAGCGCTGGACATCTGTTTTGTTAGGTCGACGTCGTTTCTGGCGTGCTTTCTGGCGTCGTCTTCTCTTCCGTCGTAGTGGTCGGTGTTTTTCGCTATCCATTGCCAGTCGGAAGCGTAAAGCCTGGTGGTCGGGTCCTTGTTCGGGGCATGCTACAGCAAACGCATCCAACAGTAAGTGCTGGGCCTGTTGGTCCATTGGCATTTAGTCGATCTGGGATTGCGTGGCTTCGGACGAGCGTGCATGCATGTGAAACTATTATGCGGGCGCTTGCAAATTTTAGGATCCAGGTACCTCGTCGTTTCTCAATGTCGTGGCCGCTGTCGTGATCATCGTCGCCGCGGGGCCTGCCCACCATCGCGTTAAAAACGCCTGTCGATGTGAACGTGTATTTATCTGTGATTGGCATCGTTATGGTCTGTAGAAGATCTATCTTAGATGCACTGGATACGATGGTCTCCGTAGCCTCCATGCGGGATTACGCGGTTGCGATCTGGAGCTGGCATTGTGACAGGTCGAGGGCAATATACGCAATCCGCTGGTTCACAGCAGTGAAGCTCTGGATGTGTCGCGCGTGTCTCCAGAAAACCAAAACCACTCGTCGGGCTTCCATGCCCAGCAGCTACGAATTCATGTCCGCCTGTCTCTGCAACCCAAAACTCCCGCGTCGTAATCCGCCATGTTCCATTGAGAGGCACAACGTCCCAATCTATATCCAAGGTCTCTCAAATGGGAACGTCGATCGTATCGTTGTTGGTGAGGCTCCGGGCATTTTTGTGGATAATCTTCATCGTGTTGTCGTCGGTATCGTTGTGCATCGAAATTGGTGTAAGTGCCGGCATCTCATGCGCAGCGTGCATGTCGTCGCCCGTTGTCGGCAAGAGCGCGGATTCCGAAAGCACGTCGGCAAATCGCACTTAGTGCTGCTGCATCGCCCTTGTTTTCTGCCACGGCTGCTGCTGCGGACGCGTCTGCTCCTGGCAAGAGCTGTACTTGGAAACCGTGTGCGTAAGTGTCAGTGTCGAGACGTCGTCTCGTACCAGGAGGGGCTGCGGCTTTCGGAGGGCAGCCGGCAGGAGGTGGAGGTCGGTCAGCGGCTGTAGAGGTGGAGGTCGGCGGGGGCTGGAGGTCGATTGGTGGAGCGGTGGAGCTGGCAATGTCGGCTACACGCAAGAGTGACCCTGGGTAAGAGTGACCTTGGGTGCGCAACTTTTTGGGGGCCGCGGGGAGACCAAACCTGGGCGCGCAAGCCGCTGCTACCGCTTCGTTTTCAGCCATCTGAGGGCCCATCTGTGCCCGCACCAAAGGTCACTCCGGCGAAAGGTCACTCTTACGTCTAGTCGACATTGGGACGTCGGGCGATGCAGGCCCGAGGTCGGAGTGCCGAGCCGGCAGAGAGCTTAAGGGGGTCGAGCGGTGGAGGGCGGAAGCCGGCGGCCGACAGGGCGGAGGTGGAGGCGGATCGGGTCGGGCTCGAAGCCGGAGAGCGCTCGGCTGGTGGGCCCTGGAGGTCGGCGCGAGGGGCTGGAGGCGCTCGAGGCCGGAGAGCGGGGTGCGGAGCTGGTGGAGGCTGGAGGTCGCCCGGCGGCGGCGGAGGTGGAAGGTCGGATCCCGGAGGCTGGAGGCCGGGAGCCGAAGTGCTGAGCGGCGGGTGGAGGTGGAGGTGGACGGTCGGATGCTCGAGGCTGGAGGTCGGGGTGCTGAGGCGGAGGCTGGAAGTCGGTACTCCAGATTTCGTAATAAGGGCGGGGGGTCTCATTTCGGGGGGGGTCTCTTCCAGGCTATCTTGGAGGGCCTGGGGGGATCTGGGGACGATGTTTTGGAGGGTTCTCCCACGGGGGAGGTCTGAAATGGCTTGTCTTGGAGGGTCCAGACCCCCTCCCTTTTATTACGAAATCTGGAGTAGGTTGAAGTAGATGTGGAGGGTCGGATGCTGGAGGTCGGAGGTCGGAGTGCTGAGCTGGTGAAGGTTGGGGGTCGATTTTTGGAATCGGAGGTGGAAGGTCGCACGCTGGCAGCTGGAGGTCGGAGTGCTGAGCCGGTAGAGGCTGGAGGTCGATGGCCGGAGGTGTAGGTGGAGAGTCGAATGCTGGAGGCTGGAGGTCGGAGCGCTGAGTTGGTGGCCTCGTCGTCGTCCGCTGAGACACCTTTGCGGCGCATAACGCTCTGTTTTTTTTTGTGAGCCTGGCGCTGCTTGGTGTTGGAGCTTGCCAACTCTTGGCTCGACATGGCAAGCGAGGCAGGCGCGACACGAGCGGTACGTGCCAAAACGGGGCTCGCAGAAAGGCCAAACTGCTCCGTCTGTGAGGGCTGAGACACAAGAAGAGTACCGGCAAGGTAGCCCGCCTCGGGCCAGCCCCCCGGCAGCAAGCACACTCCAACCACCGGGGCGCGGGCATGGAGCTTGAGACAGAACGGCTGCGGAAGTCAGGGGTGGAGGAGAGGGAACGACCCAGAATTCCTACGTCGTGATTTTCTGGTAACGAGGACCCCCCAACTTTTGGACCCCTTCCCTGGGGGCCTGGTAAGGGTCCCCGCAAGCCGAAAATGCCTCCCCCCCCCTCGCGCCCCCCCCCCCTTCCCGCCGTGAGCATGTTCCACAACTGGATGAGATGGGGGAGGAGGAACAAGGAGCACGAAGGGCGGAAGTAGTGAGCAGGGGCCGACCGTCCCGGCATTCCTATAGGCCTACCACGACATGTTCTCAGGACCAAGTCGTGTACTCACGACGAGAACAATGCTCTTAGGACATCAAGCCGGTTGGTGATAACTTTCTCAGCCAGACATGTTCTATGAACATATCGTGCCATCGTTCCCACACCCCCGACGTCATCTTTTTTTCGTGACGTGACCCTCAGAAGTCTGGACCCCCTCCTTGACACCGGTTTTTCATCCGAAGTCGTTATTGGACGGCCCCGCGGCCAAGCAAGGGCCACCAGAGGCCGAACATAGCAACAAACCTCCCGTTGCATGTTTTTTTCGCGACCGAGAGATGGGGTCTGGGTTCCGGGAATGTTGCATTCAGTGGGCCTGTAGGCAAGCCAGGGTGCTTATAGGAGAAAAAAATGCATAAACATAGAATTTCGGCGCTGGGGGGGTCCCAGCGCAGATCCAAGAAATTGGCGCGGAGCGCCAAAAGTGTATTCTTATGAAAATTATTATTCTTCTCAGAGCCGAAAGTGATTTTTCTCGACCGAGAAGGTTTCCTCTTCTGCTCAGGACCTCCCGCCGTGACTTTCTCAGGACCGAGGGGGTCTGGGTCCTGAGAATGTTCTTCGGTGAGCCTGTAGGCAAACCAGGGTGCTTCTAGGAGGAAAAACTGCATAAACATAATTAAACTGTTGGCGCTCCGCGCGGATTCCTTGGATCTGCGCTGGGGACCCATTCCCTGGCTCGCGGAGCGCGCCAGGGGCGGCGCTGGAGGCGCCGCCGGGGTGGGGCCCCAGCGCGGATCCAAGAAATCCGCGCGGAGCGCCACAAGTTGATGTTTATGCCGTTTCCTGTATTTTCTCTATATATACCGAGAAGTTCTTGTTCTCAGGACCGAGAAAGGTTTTTTCTTCCTCTCAGGACCTCCTGCCGTGATTTTATCAGGACCGAGAGGGGGTCGGGGTCCTGAAGATGTTCTTGGGTCGGCCTGTGGGCAAGCCAGGGTGCTTCTGGAAGAAAAACGACTGCACAAACGCGCGCCAGGGGCGCCGGAGGCGCCGCCAGGGGGGCCCCAGCGCGGATCCAAGAAACCCGCGCGGAGCGCCAAAGGTTTGTGTCTTCTTATGGCGCTTGTTCCTCTTCGACGAGAGGGGGTCCTGGGTCCTTCGGGCCGGGCGAAGGGGGGGATAGCAAAGGGGGGTTTTGAGAATCAGCTCACGTAGCTGATTTTCCCGGCGCCCCCCGGCGCCAGGAGGCGCCCATGTATCGAGGAATGGGCCCGGCGGCGGGGCCGAAACAATCTGCATGCAGCAAATTTGGTAATCCCCCCCTTTCGTCCGGCCCGAGTCCTGAGGCTGTTCTTCGGTGGGCCTGCAGGCAGGAGCCGGGGCGCGCCGCCACTGCTCGGAGAGGGCGGAGCCGCGGCGCGCGCCGCGGAGCCCCCCATGGGGAGGGCAGGGCGCGGTGCAGAGGCCCGCCCGCGGCGCCGCGGCCCATGCCGCGCCGAAGGGCGCCGCGGCGGGGCCCCGCCGCCGCGCAGAGGCTTGGCGTTAAGTCGGGCCTGTCCCCCTACAGGGGTATTTTCGACGAAAAATAAAGTATCTCAGTGCGACCCTACCTAGGAGTTGGAGCATCTAGGAAAGCAACATCTACATCTACACCGACAGCTACATTAACATCTACACGTGCATCTACATATACATCAACATCAGCAGCGAGACTCCCATCTACATCTACATCTACACCTACATCTACACCTACATATACATCCACATCTACATCTACACGTACATCCACATCTACACCTACACCTACATCTACATATACACACGTTCGCATTGGTTTTACCTTTGCGTTGCATTGCCTTGTTATGCTATGCTGCGCTATGCTATGCTATGCTATGCTGCGCTATGCTATGCTATGCTATGCTGCGCTATGATATGACATGAAATGATAGGCTATGATATGGTATGGTGCGCTATGATATGATATAATATGATATGCTGCGCTATGCTATGCTATGCTATGCTGCGCTATGATATGGTATGTTATGTTATGCTATGCTATGCTGCGCTGTGCTATGCTAAGCGCTAAGCCATGCTATGCTATGCTAAGCTATGCTGCGCTATGCTATGATATGCTATGCTATGCTATGATATGCTATGCTATGCTATGCGATGCTATGCTGCGCTATGCAATGCTGCGCTATGCTATGCTAGGCTATGCTATGGTATGCTATGCTATGATATGCTAATGCTAATGCTAATGCTGATGCTAATGCTGCGCTAAGCTAAGCTGAACTGAGCTAAGCTAAGCTAAGTTAAGCTCGGCTAGGCTAAGCTGAGCTGGGTTAAGCTAAGCTAAGCTAGGCCAGGCTAAGCTAAGCAAAGCTGAACAAAGTTAAATCAAGCTAGGCTAAGCTAAGATGAGATAAGCAACGCTAAGCTAAGGGGGCGTAACTGGGGGAACCGCGGGGCGGATCCTGGGGGAACCGCCCGGGGCGTGGAACACTGCCCGGCCCCTTTAAGCCAACACGGCAAGAACCCTTCTAGGCAGAGCCTAGGTAGGGAAAACTACAACAAAAATACACCCAAAAGGTAAAAAACTATTCAAACAATAGTCCCCAGACTATCTTTGGATTTGTTGTACATCTTTTTTTGTATTTTTCATTTTTCGTCGAAAATCACCCTGTAGGGGGACAGGCCCGACTCAAGCTTGGCGGCGCGCAGCGGGGATCAGCGGGGGAGGGGGGGGGCTTTTCAGGAGGAGGCTGCTTCCTGGGAGGCGCCGGCCGCACAGCTGCAGACGAGGCCCGCGCCCTCTGTAGGAGGCAGGGGGGTGCTTCTAGGAGGCCTCCCCCCCTAAAACGACGCGAAGATCGGGACAAAATCGGATCGGGATAACTCGAAATCTCTGAGAATCGGCAGGTTTGGAGGATGTATTGGGCGCCGCGGCCGCTCCAGAGCGTTCCGGAACGCTCTGAGAGTGCTCCGGAACGCTCTGGAGCGATTTATCCCGATCCTAGCCCTGTTTTAGTCCCCCTCCCCCCTGCCCGCTTCTGCGCGTGGCCAGAGGCCGAGGCCCGAGGCCGAGGAG
This sequence comes from Prorocentrum cordatum, assembly GCA_963575745.1. Lineage (NCBI taxonomy): Eukaryota > Dinophyceae > Prorocentrales > Prorocentraceae > Prorocentrum > Prorocentrum cordatum. The sequence goes on along the minus strand of CAUYUJ010016249.1, from coordinate 391,681 downwards.
CCGCGCGCGCGGGCGGCGCCGCCGCGCAGCGCTGGCCGCCGCGGCGCCCGGCCCGCCGCTCGCCGGGGGGGGCCCAGGCCTCCTCGGGCATTTCTTTGGTTTAGATTCCCCCCCCATCGCCCCTCTCTTCTAGGGGGCAGACAAACCTACCTCGTTTTGACCACCCCCGCTTTCAAGAGGTACCAAACGATGCCACATTGCAGCCTGTACTGGTCAGGCCGCTTGACGAGGAGGCGCGTGGTATGGCTTGGTTTTGCCTGGAAGCGAAAGCGGGGTAGGTGATTCAACTCTGACCATCGCCCCTCTCTTCGGACGGATGCTGGCGTGCAGATGCCTGTCGCCTTGCGCGCCCTGCGCGCGGGCAGGTCGTTCGCGGCCCACCTCCGGTTTTGCAAGTCCCCCCCCCCCCTACCCGTCCAGGCAAGTAAACTTGCCGGGGTCCAAAAAAGGAACAAGCTCCCCCCAGATATCCGGAGGCACAGGGAGGGCGAAAAACACAAACCGTCAGCCCTCGACCCTGGGCGTTCGATCCTCCTCCTCCCCCTCCTCCCCCTCCTTCCTCCCCCTCCTCCTCCTCCTCCTCCTCCTCCTCGCCGCCTCCTCGTCGCCGGGCAGGGCGACCCCTTCTCCACCCTGGACGTGCTGCGGCAAAGGCGGATGGACGCAGTTCCGCGGCCCTCGACCCGCGAGCCTCGACTCTCGACGCTCGATCCTCCTCCCGCAGACCCCCGATGCCGTTACCTCCTTCAACGCGGCTCCGCAGAGGTCTGGACCCCCTCCTGGGACCCGCTTCTCACTCCGAGCTCTTCTTTCTCACGGCCCCAGAGCCCCGGTGCGGGCCCCGAGGGGCCGACGCCGATCCAAACACCCTCCGTCGCGACGCCTTCCTCACCCGAGGAGGTCTGGGCCTCCTCCTCGAGCCTCCTCCGGCGGAAGGAGGGGCAAGCCGCCGGCTCACGCCGTGATGAGGCGGGACGCGGGCGCGGCCAGCGACTCGACGCGGGTGCGTCGCCGTGCCGGGGCCGCCTCGCGAGAAGGGTTGAGTCGGGCGTGTCCCCCTACAGGGGGATTCTGGGCGGAAAATCAAAAAAGATTCCATACATACTGCCCAAATGCTCAAACATAGTCAAAAAACATCGTCCCCAGACTATTTGTTTTGACTATTTTTGAAGATTCCCCCTGCAGAGGGACACGCCCGACTTAAGAGAAGGGGGGGAGAGGGCCCGAGCGAGCCACGAGGCATCGGAAGATCGCCTGGCGAGCACTGCGCTCAGGTCGGGCAATGTCCCCGCACGGGCGGATTTGTTTTGGGGGGAGCATAGAAAGAGTGAACCCATCTTCAAACAGAGGCAAAACTACCAGAAGAATCGCCCCCTGTTATGTCTGAGCTATTTGGGGATATTCCCCCTGTAGAGGGACATGCCCGGCTTCACACTACGACGGCGGAGTCCCGCATGTCGCCTGGCAGCCCAATCCCATCCGACTGCCTGCCGCCAACTCCTATGGCGGCGTGCGCGGCGGCGACCCCTGCGACACGCCATGCCCTGCAAGCTGATACAGTAGGGGCGTTGACCTGAGGAACCCTAAATCACGAACGAGGCCTCTTTCTCCCACAAGTTAAGCTTCGATTGCCCATCGAAGCCCTGAGCAAAACCAGAGGCGAACTGCAAAACCACGGAGGAACACTGGGCCCCTCCCCAGCGAAAAGGGTTCCTTCCTCAGCGCCCCGACTGATAGCATGTCGCTGCGCGTCCTTTGCCGGGAGGGCGTACTGTCAGGAGGGAGGAGGGAGGAGGAGGAGGAGGAGGAGGAGGAGGAGGAGGAGGAGGAGGAGGAGGAGGAGGAGGAGGAGGAGGAGAGGAGGAGGAGGAGGAGGGAGGAGGAGGAGGGAGGGAGGGAGGGAGGGGAGGAGGGAGGAGGGAGGAGGGAGGAGAGGTGGAGGGGGGCGCGGACGCTCTCAGCGTGTCGCGCCGGCGAGCGGCGGGCAGGAGCCCGCGGCGCGACGCGCCGAGCAGGCGCGCGCTCCTGCCCGTGAGAGAGGGCGCGCATGGAAGTCTCTGCCTGCAGGCGCGCTGCGGGGCGCCAGAGCACCTTTCGGCCCTCGAGTCCGCCAGGGCTGAGGTCCTCCTCCTCATCCTCCTCCTCCTCCTCCTCTTCCTCCTCCTCCTTCTCCTCCTCCTCCTCTCCTTCGTCCTCCTCGTGTGTGTGTGCGTGTGAGAGAGAGAGATGATTGGCTGTCACCCCTCCCCCTGATTCCGCTGGAGGTGTGGGGGGTTGGCTGTCACCCCTCCCACTCTCCCCCTATCCTGGGGTCCCGAATTCCGCTGGAGGTGGGGGGGGGGGGGGGGGCACGAGCTCGTCGACGCACCTCTTGGGCCCTGGGAGCCTCAAAAACAACCCTCCAGGACAGCCAAGATGCCTGAGATGCTTTGTTAGGTGGCTACAGAAGGTCTCCAATGGCCTCGGAACGTCCAAGATAGCCTCAAGACGGCCCGATACGCCGAGGGTCCCAAAAGGGCCTGAAGGGGCAGACGGCATGATTATCGCGTTCTCGCCTCTCCAAGCGTAAAACGGCGTGAGGTGCCCGCCAGACTGGCCCAAGACGGCCCAAGAAACCCCCAAGAGGGCCCCCAGCCAGGCAAAGAGGGCCCAAAGACGGCCCAAGATGCCACAAGACAGCTAACAAACCATCCACAAGGCCCTCCAAGAGGGGCCCCAGAGATGCCCAAGAGGAGGAACCCACAGGAACCCCGGGAGCCTCGGGAGCCCTCCCCCACAACATGGCCCCCAAGACACCCAACATGTTCCTGAACTGCCCCCAAGCACCGACCAGACGTCCCCAAACAGCTCCCTGGAGCCCTGAAGTAGCTCCACGAGGGAGACCCCTAAGCCTCCAAGAGTCACAGAATAAGCCGTGCCACATATGTGGAGGAAGAGGCGGACGAATCAGCAGCACCAACACTCAGGCAACACGACGACAAGTGGCAAACAGCACACACGACATCGGACGCCGCACATCTCCTCTTCTGTGGGGGGTCGGCAACAACAGCAACAGCAACAGCAGCAGCAGAAAAAACAACAATCATGTTAAGACTGTTCACTCTTATCTGAACGCGTGCCGTTCAACACGTATATCCCTAAACATCGATACCCACACTCTTCGTCTTCGATCGTACTCCCTTAGGGGTATATATTTCTTATACGTAACGTGTATTTCGTGCAGCCCCTAAGGCAGGGGAAGAGAGGACGGATGGAAGGAAGGGACAAGATGCAAGCGGGGTGCTAAAGTGTGCGTCCTGCATGAATCGCGAGGGGCTCTCGAGCGGTAGTGCGATTCCAAATAAATCGTGAGGAAATCCACAGCGAGAGCGTGACTCGTGAGTATCGAAGGCGCGGCGTCCGAATAAGTTGGGAGGAAGTCCCATGCGAGAGCGCGATTCCTGTATACATTGCGAGAGAATCCCGCGCGAGAGCGAGACTCGATAATACATGATGAGGAAATCTTAAGCAAGAACCGCTGTTGTTGCAAACCGGGGGCCCGGGGTACAGTTTGGTGACACTTTGATTCCCTTTTAAAGAATGTGCGAACGCTGGAGAAACACTTTCGTTTAAAACATACAATGGCTACCGTGCAGGGAGGGCCAACAACAAGTACACATTAGAAGCGACAATCAACAATAACACCACCAACAACAACATGAACAACTCAACAAACACAACAATACCAACAACAACAACAATACCGACAACACCAACCACAACAATAACACCACCACCACCAACAACAAGCATGTTGATACTGTTCGCTCTTATCTGCTCGCGTGCCGTTGACCATGTACATCCCAAGCCATTGATACCCGCCCTCTTCGTCTTCGATCGTACCCCCTTAGGGGTATATATTTCTTGCCTGCAGCGTTCATTTCGTGCAGCTCCTGAAGCACGGATGGAAGGAATGGACAAGGGGGGGAGGAGGATGGAGCCCGAGAGAGGGTAGCAGGAGGGCGACTAGGAGCAGAAAACACCTGGCAGAACCAGACGGGTAGATCGGGCGGGTAGACCTCAACGGGCGGGTCGGGACGGCGGGCCCAGGCGGCCAGGTCAAGCAGGCGGGTTGCTGAAGCATGCGTCCTGCTTGAATCGCGAGGAAGTCTCGAGCGATAGCGCGATTCCCAAGTAAATCGTGAGAAATGCTAGAGCAACAGCCTGATTACTAAGGGTTGGAGGCGCGACGCCTGAATAGCGAGGAAATCCCGCGCGAGAGCGCGATTCCTGCATACATTCTGAAGAAGTCCAGCGCGAGAGCGCGCATCTAAAATACATTTTGGGAGAGTATCAGGCGGGAGCCGTTGTTGTTGTAACTCGGGTGCCAGAGGCTCAGTTTGGTGGCACCTCGTCTTTTATACGTTTCATTTGTTTGTTTCCTCTATGTTCTTGGCGTTCCTGTTCTAAACGAAAAAGAAGCAGAGAAAGAGACAACACCAAACAAACAGGGTGCGAGCACCAGGAGGGGCACTCCAATCGAAAAAGTATATGCTACCGGAGGGGATCCGCAATCAGTATTCTTCATATGTGAAATTTCATTAGAAAACGGCAACAACAATTATTATAAGACTGCTCGCTCTTACCTGCTCGCGTGCCATTCAACACGTGTGCCCCAAACCATCGATACCCGCCCTCTTCGTCTCCGATCGTATCCCCTTGGTAGTGTATCTTTCTTGCGTGCAACGTGCATTTCGTGCAGCACCTAAGGCAGGGGAAGAGAGGACGGATAGAAGGAAGCGACACGGGGCAGGGAGGATGATGAAGTAGGAGAGATAAAACAACAGGAGGGGGGCTATGAACAGAAAACACATGGCAGAACAAAACGGGCAGATCGGGGTAGACCCTAACAGGCGAGCCCAGGCGGCCAGGTCGAGCAGGCGGGTTGCTGAAGCGTGCGTCCTGCATAAATCGCGAGGAAGCCTTGAACGACAGCGCGATTCTAAAATAAATCTCGTGAGGGAATCCAGAGCGAGAGCGTGATTCCTGAGTGTCGAGGGCGCGGCGCCTGAATCAATTGCGAAGAACATCTAAGCGACAGCGCGATTCCTGAGTCTAAAGCGCGACGCCTGAATAAGTTGTGAGGCAGTATCAGGCGAGAGCGCGATCCTTCAATAAATTGCAAGAAAGTCCCTAGCGAAAGCGCGATTCTTTAATGCATTGCAAGGAAGTATCATGCAAGATCCGCTGTTGTTGTAAACTGGGGGGACCAGGGGCACAGTTTGAACAGGAAGATGTCCACATGTGAAAACACAGCGAGCACCGGGAGGGGCATTTCAATTGAAAGACACGTTTGTTATGCGAGTGCGTGGGCCCCGCATAATTATCCAGGGGATCTCGGGCGAGAGCGCGACTCCTGACTAAAGAAGAACGAAGAGGTCCCAGGCAAGAGCACGATTCATGAATGGCGAGGGCGTGGCGCCTGAATAGATTACAAAGAGGTATCAGGCGAGAGCGCGTATATGGGATACATTGCAAGGGAGTCCCTGGCGAGAGCGCGATTCTTCAATGAAGCGCGAAGAAGTATCAAGCGGGAGCCGTTTGTTTTGTACTTTGGGGGCCAGGGGCGCAGTTTGAGGAAGACTTCCCTTAGTAAAGCAAACAGGGTACGAACCCCAGGAGAAGAACTTCAATTGAAACATACATATGCTACCGGAGGGGGTGATCAACACTAACTATTTTTCAATAATGAGAGTTCAACAACAACAGCAGCAACAGCAACAGCAACAACATTCATGTTTATGCTGTTCGCTGGTATCTGCTCGCGCGCCATTCAACACGTATATCCCAAACCCTCGGTATCTGCCCTCTTCGTCTTCGATCGTGCCATCTTGGGGGCATACCTTTCTTACCATACCGTGCAACCCCTACGTACGTCAAAAAAGGAGAGGACGGATGGAAGGAAGGGACAAGGGGGAGGGAGGAGGGTGCAACAACCCAGTTTGGTGACACTTCGTTTTCCCTTATCCCTTAAAACAACAAAGTGCGTGCCCTGGGAGAAGCACTTCTAATGAAACATACGCTGGTTACTGGGGAAGGGGATCAACAACTATTAAATCTTAAGAGGGGAATGCAACATCAACAGCAGCGGCAACAACACAACCAACAACAACAACAATCACTTAAAAACTGTTCGTTCTTACTTGCTCCCGTGCCACTCGACACGTGTACCCCAAACTCTCGATACCCGCCCTCTTCGTATCGATCGTACCACCTGAGGGGTAAATCTTTCTTACCTGCAACGCGTGTTTCGTGCAGCACGTAAGGCAGGGGAAGCGACAACGGATGGACGTAACTGACAAAAGGGGAGGGAGGAGGATGGAGCACGATAGAGAGTAGCAGGAGGGGGGCTCGGAGCAGAAAACACCTTGCAAAACAACACGGGCAGATCGGGCGGATAGACGCTAACAGGCGGGTCGGAAGGCGAGCCTACGCAGCCAGGTCGAGCAGGCGGGGTGCTCAAGCGTGCGTCCTGCATGGATCGCAAGGAAGTTTCGAGCGATTGCGCAACTCCCCAGTAAATTGTGAAGGGGTCCACAGTGAGAGCGTGATTCCTGAGTGTCGAGGGCGCGGCGTTGAACTGAATTGCAACGAGTTCCCACGCGAGAGCACGATCTCGGCATACATTGTAAGGCAGTCCCGCGTGAGAGCTCGATTTGGAAATACATTGTGGGGAAGTCTCAGGCGGGAGTCGTTGTTGTTGTGGTAGTGGTACTTAATATTAGTTGCAGCAGCAGCAGCAGTAGTAGTATTAGTAGTAATAGTCGTAGTAGTCGTAGTAGTCGTAGTAGTCGTAGTAGTAGTAGTAGTAGTAGTAGTAGTAGTAGTAGTACTACTACTACTACTAGTTGTATTAGTAGTAGTAGTAGTAGTAGTAGTAGTAGCAGTAGTAGTGGTAGTAGTAGTAGTAGTAGTAGTAGTAGTAGTAGTAGTAGTAGTAGTAGTAGTAGTGGTAGTAGTAGTAGAAGTAGTAGTAGTAGTAGTAGAAGAAGTGGTAGTAAGAGTAGTAGTAGAAGTAGTAGTAGTAGCAATAGTAGTAGTAGTAGTAGTAGTAGTAGTAGTAGTAGTAGTAGTGGTAGTAGTAGTAGTAGTAGTAGTAGTAGTAATAGTAGTCGTAGTAGTAGTACTAGTAGTAGTAATAGTAATAGTCGAACAAGTTTCAGTGGTACTGGTAGCAGTAGTAGTAGTAGTAGTAGTAGTAGTAGTAGTAGTAGTAGTCATAGCCGTAGTCGTAGTAATCGTCGTCGTCGTCGCCGTCGTCGTAGTAGTAGTAGTCGTAGTAATAGTAATAGTAGTGGCAGTAGTAGTAGTAGTAGTAGTAAGAATAGTAGTGGTAGTAGTCGTAATAGTAGTAGTAGTAGTAGTAGTAGTAGTAGTAGTAGTAGTAGTAGTAGTAGTACTAGTACTAGTACTAGTACTACTACTAGTACTAGTAAGAGTAGTACATGTTGTAGTAGTAAGAGCGCTAAAAGCATTAGTTGTTGTTGACGTTGTTGTTGATACTGTATGTGTTATTGGTGTTGTTGTTGGTACTGTTGTTGTGATCGTTATTGTTGCTCGTGTTGTTGTTACTATTGTTCTTGCTGTTGTTGTTGCTTGGGGCCCAACTGCCCAATTTGGTGGCACTTCGCTTTTCCTTGTAAAAAAGCAGGGTGCAATCCCCGGGAGAAACACTCTAATTGAAAAATGCAATGAATCCCCGGGGAGGGGGATAAACAACGCTTTCTCTTTGGAAGTGATGAAAAAAACAACAAAAACAAGACCACAACCACCAGCAGCAGCAGCAAAACATCCTGCCTCGGTGAGACGCCTCCTCACCTTCTGCTGCATATGTTGGGGGGACTCCGTCTGCCCCATCGCGGCAGCCACCCGTGCCGCGTCCGTGCCGAGTCCACGTCGAGCGCGTCGAGTCCGTGCCAGATCCGCGTCGTGCAGAGGAGGAGGAGGTGGAGGGAGGAGGAGGAGGAGGGAGGAGGAGGAGGGAGGAGGAGGAGGGAGGAGGAGGGAGGAGGAGGAGGAGGAGGAGGAGGAGGGAGGAGGAGGAGGAGGAGGAGGAGGAGGAGGAAAAAACTGCGATTGGACCGTCCCCCGAAGAGGCCGAGCAGCTCCTCGCCGCGCGGGCGGAGCGACCCCGGGCGTGACCCGACCGACCCCTCCTCCTCTTGCGTGACGAGCCCCTTCCGCTGGGCCGGGCATGTCCTCCTACAGGCGGCGTGTGGGCGACAAGTTAAACAACTAGGATAGAAACAAATCAACATAAAAAACAGCAAGCAAACATGGGAAGAAAAAGCACAGAGTGTCCCCAGAACATGTCCTCCTACAGGCGGCGTGTGGGCGACAAGTTAAGCAAATTTGATAGAAACAACTAAACATAAAGAACAGCAAGCAACAATGGGATGAAAAAACAGAGTGTCCCCAGAGAACATGTGCTCTATGTTGCATCCTCGGGGGACCTTGTCTGTCCCGTCGCGGCCTTATCCACGTCGAATCCGTGTCAAATCCACGTCGGCCTCTTCGGATCCCTGTCGAATCCGTGTCGAATCCGCGCCGAATCCACGCCAAATCCGAATCGACATCGAGCCCGCGTCGGGCAGAAGACAAGACACCAATTTGGAGGACAAGCGAGGTCCCCGGAGGATGCAACATAATGTGTTGACAATCTTCGGGCGCTCCTCCTGTAGAGGGGCATCACCCTTCCGTGACGAGCCCCCCCGCCGCCCACGAAGCGGCTCCGGGTGGCACGCCGGCCCCGAGGAATAAGAAAAGGGTCGGGACTTCAGGGCCTTCACGGCCGGGCCGCCCCCCTGGCCATCGCTCGGACGTCCATTCCCTGTGCTTTTTGGGGTTTCGTGCGTGTTTTTTTTCTTTTTCGCAGGATGATCGAGGATGCTCCTCGATGGTCCTCGCCGAAGGAAACATGCAAACGTCCGAGCGATGCCAAGCCCCTCACGACTACCTCTCGATCCCAGAGCTCTGGGCCAGGAAGCAGCTCCTGGGAGGTCGTCGTCAGGACGAGCACAAAAGTCCATCAAGCCCGACGGGGCCACGAAGCCGGATCAGGCCGGATCGGGCCAGGCACGAGGCCGGGCGGGGTCGAACATAGAACAGATCGTGCTGGGTGAGGCTGGCTTTCCGACGGCGGATGTGCCAGCGCCGATGCCGAATCAGACCTCCCGGGAGTCGCATCGCAAGCCTGGGCCGCGCATAGGGGGGCGGCCCGCCCTCGGGCGCGCGCTCGCTGAGATCTCGAGGCGCACGCCGCCGCGGCCGCGAGGGCTCCCCAGCCCGGGAGGCTCGGGGAGCGCCCCAAAACCGCAGGCGAACCTACGTTTGCGACCCTCCTGCTCCCTGGGGGGATCGGATGCGGAAGTGCCGATGCGGCTGCTCCCCGGAACGAATCCCAGGGGGTGCGTCCTGACCAGGATATGTCGAGGAGGGTCCGGCCGTGGCGACAAAGGGCTCTCCAAGACGAGCAGCGGCATCGGTACTGTTGTTCCTCCTCCTCCTCCTCCTCCTCCCCCTCCTCCTCCTCCTCCTCCTCCTCCTCCTCCTCCTCCTCGTCCTCCTCATCCTCCTCCTCCTCCTCCTCCTCCTCTGCTCCTCCTGCTCCTCGCCGCCTCCTCGTCGCCGCGCGGGCTGACGGATCCCTTCTCGACCCCGGAGGTGCTGCGGCGGATGGCGATGTCCTGGAGGGAAAGAGAACGGTGTCCACGACCACGACCGAACGTGGAAACTCAAGGGGTCCAAGGACACACAAATAAACACACACAAATAAAATGATTCCCCATATTTTTCCATATTTTCTGGGTTTTTGTTTTCCAGCCCAATTCCCATATTTTTCCATATTTTCCTGGGAGTCGACGATTAATTGTGTCTGTGTTTTTTTTCCCTTCTGAGAAACGTCGATGCCGACCTCGGTCGTCGTTGGTCATCGTCAATTCGTGGACCATCCTCGCGAGTCAGCGGTGGCCGGTATGGACCATGACGAAGACCGGTGTCGACAAGATCCCGCCACATCTGGGTCACGGTCATCGTGTTTCTAAGGAGCCCCATTTCTTCAAGGAAGTGGGCCCCCCAGAACACTTCAGAACCTTCTGAAACGACCCCATTTACTTAAACATACGGCTTAATTTGATTAGCTCCTGTGCTAGACAATTGTGCGCCAGTGGGCCCTAATTGAAACATTGATAGAACGCGTTGCCAACTGTTACAACGAAGTGTAAGCCGCTATACGGCTTAAGTACTTGAACATAATTTAGCAGACCTGCTGGTACAGCAAGCTGGCTCGAACTGCCAACTCTAGTTAACCAACGTGAAACATGAAGGGCGTGCTAATGTTGGTTAAGTTGCGGTGCCAGGTAACTTAGAAGTTCCGATACACGTAACTCCGATGCGCATAACCGATTATGCACCTACCTAAACGTTTTCGATAATCTAGCAGGCTGCAGCAATAACGTCACACGCGCTAGCATGGCGCAGTAAACTATAATGTGGTCTAACTCTATTCGCCACACATATATCGCAGGATATGCCTGGGTAAGCAGATGTTCTGATGTAGCGCACGTTGCAGTTCGTTTTGTGGGTATTGTCTTATGTGGTTGGCAACACATGTGTACAGCGTGCGTTGCTGCTATACCGAAACTGTTGTCACTGACTCAACGAAAACAGCGTGTGAGAGTTGATCACGTGTGAATATGTGCAATGTGACATAACACGGTGTTGCCAATTCACATGTCTACACGGTGCGTTCAACATGCTCACAACTTTGACGGTGCATCGGTAGGCGTACTATGATTTAGCCGTGCTGATCAGACGCTGCGGGCACGCTCGTTTTGCATTGCATGTAAGTTAGGTTCGCACTGGCTGCTGACAATTTTCCGAAACCGGAAGCTATGATTCCACGGGCTGGCGAATGTGGGCGGCGGTTTGGGTTTCTTCGGGCGGATCAGCATCGCGGAGGAAAGGGCAACCGTGTGGGAAAGAAGGGGACGTGGACAATAAGGGGGAGCGAATGACAGGCGATGGCATTGCCAGCCGCGGAATGAAGGTGTTTTCGTATGTTTGCGGCCCTATCGCGGCGAGCTGCAGCTCGCCCCGTCGCCCCGTCCACGCGCGGCGCGAGCGACTTCCACGGCCGAGCTGAAGCTGCGCCCGCGTCGCGAGCTGCAGCTCGCGCAGCGCGATCTGCAGCTGCATCGGCTGCGGTTCGCGTCTGCGCCCGCGCGATCATGGTCGCCCCCTCTTCGCCAGCGCGCGCGAGGCCCGACGGTCCGGCATCGGGCGAGAGCTGGCCCGAAACGCTTGGCCCGGCAGCGCATATCCAAAGGGGCGACCGTGGCCGGGCGGGAGGAGGCCCGCGCGCGCGTGATATGGGCCTCGCGCGGGGGCTGACGTCGCCCCAGTAATAATGCACCGGCGCGCCCCGCCGCGCGTGCATTTCGCGCGCGCTCACTGAGGGCGCGCCCCGCCCCCCCCCAAAAGAAACAGTGCTAGGATCGGGATAAATCGCTCCAGAGCGTTCCGGAGCGCTCTCAGAGCGTTCCGGAACGCTCTGGAGCGGCCGCGGCGCCCAATACATACTCCAAACCCGCCGATTCTCAGAGATTTCGAGTTAACCCGATCCGATTTTGTCCCGATCTTCGCGTCGTTTTACCCCCACACCACACCCCACGTGCAACGCTGCCCCCGACGCCTGGGCCCAGCGCGGCAGGGCGAGTCGGAGCCCCAACGACCCACCCAGGGAACCGCCGCGGCGCGGCGGCCGGCATCGGCGAGGCCCGCCCCCGCGGCCACAAACAGCGCGCGGCGCCGCGGCCGGCGCGGGCCAGGGCAGCGATGGGGGGGGGGGGCACGCGAGGCCGCTGCACCCAGACCCCCTGGAGTCGTGTTTTTTTCACGACGCCTGGTCTTGTCTTGTTTTTTAATCACGACGTCATGAAATTATCCCGGCAAAGCAACCTAACAGCCATGTGTAGGAGCCGGCCGGGGCAGCCGGCCGCCCTCCCCTCCTGCTCGTCCTCCTCCTCCTCCTCCTGCTCGTCCTCGTGCTCCTCCTGCTCGTCCTCTTTCTCCTGCTCCTCCTCCTCCTCCTCCTCCTCCTCCTCATTTTTCTCCTGCTCCTCCTCCTCCTCCTCCTCCTCCTCCTCCTCTTCCTCCTGCTCGTCCTCGTTCTCGTCCTCCTCGTCTTGCTCGTCCTCCTCCTCCTGGTGCTCTCTCCTCCTCCTCCTCCTCCTCCTCCTCCTCCTCCTCCTCCTCCTCCTCCTCCTCCTCCTCCTCCTGGTGGTCCTCGTTCTCCTCCTCCTGGTGCTCTCCCCCCCCCTCCTCCTCCTCGTCCTCCTCCTCCTCCTCCTCGTCCTCCTCCTCCTCTTCCTCCTCCTCCTCCTCCTCCTCCTCCTCCTGGTAGTCCTCCCCCTCCCCTCCTCCTCCTCCTCCTCCTCCTCTCCTCCTCCTCCTCTTCCTGGTCGTCCTCGTTCTCGTCCTCCTCGTCTTGCTCGTCCTCCTCCTCCTGGTGTTCTCTCCTCCTCCTCCTCCTCCTCCTCCTCCTCCTCCTCCTCCTCCTCCTCCCTCCTCCTCCTGGTGGTCCTCGTTCTCCTCCTCCTGGTGCTCTCCCCCCACCTCCTCCTCCTCGTCCTCCTCCTCCTCCTCCTCCTCGTCCTCCTCCTCCTCCTCCTCCTCCTCCTCCTCCTCCTCCTCCTCCTCCTCCTCCTCCTCCTCCTCCTCCTCCTCCTCCTCCTCGTCCTCCTCCTCCTCCTGGTAGTCCTCCCCCTCCCCTCCTCCTCCTCCTCCTCCTTTCCTGGTCGTCCTCCTCCTCCTGGTCGTCCTCCTCCTCCTGCTCGTCCTCCTCCTCCTCCTGCTCGTCCTTCTTCTCCTGCTCCTCCTGCTCCTCGTCCTGCTCCTGCTCGTCCTCGTCCTCCTGGTCTTGCTCGTCCTCCTCCTCGTCGTGCTCTTGCCCCTGCTGAAAGTGTGGTCCAGGAATGGGAGTTCTGGGAAGTCGAAGAGCACGAAGTTGCCTACAGTTGGCTACGGGCATCCAAAATGTGGCCCGGGAATGGAGTTCTGGGAACTCGAAGACCACGAAGTGGCCTACAGTTGGCTCCGGGCATCCAAAATGTGGCCCGGGAATGGAGTTCTGGGAAGTCGAAGAGCACGAAGTGGCCTACAGTTGGCTCCGGGCATTCAAAATGTGGCCCGGGAATGGAGTTCTGGGGACTCGAAGACCACGAAGTGGCCTACAGTTGGCTCCGGGCATTCAAAATGGCCCGGGAATGGAGTTCTGGGAAATCGAAGAGCACGAAGTGGCCTACAGTTGGCTCCGGGCATTCAGAATGTGGCCTGGGAATGGAGTTCTGGGAAGTCGAAGAGCACGAAGTGTGTGACTGTTGGCTTAAAATGAATTCTGCGGCACCCTGTCCGGCACCCGCCCAGACCGCCCTGTGGAGTCATCTGCTGCTCTCTTTTGAGACCACTAGAAACCTATCAGCAAAAGCTGTTAAGTAAAAATGCGGAAAAAAACACGACAAGACAAGGTTGGCCTTCCACCCGCCGCTTGCACGCGGCGGGTGGAAGGCCAACCTTTCCACGCGAAAGGCGATGGAGGCGCCGCCGCTTCGATGCTCGACCCCCCCGAAATGCCTGGAGGTCAACGATTGCCTGGCCGAGCGCTCGGGGGGGCGACCCCCCCCCCGATGGAGGATCGAGCGCGGTTGTTCGCCGTCGGCGTCGACCGCGTCAATGCCTTCCCACGGGCGGCGGCGGCGTCGCGCGTGACGTCAGTGGGAGAGGCCGCAGAGAGCGGGCCATGGCTGCCCATGAAGGAGCCGGGCGAGCAGTTTCGTCGGGCCGCGACGGGTGGCCTCTAGTGGACTGTCGCATCCTGCATTGCGGAGGTGGCGGTCGCCGGCTTCGCGGGCTTCGCCAGACCAGCTGCGGCTTCGCCGCCGCGCCTTGCATTTCAGCGCGCGTGCGTAGGCGTGCGCATATGGCTGCATATGTACATGGGTGCACAACCCCCGAGAGGTCTGTAGAACCCCCCCCCACCCAAAAGTGCAAGTGGGTATTTGTCGGCGGCCTTGTTGACGGACTGGCGCCCCACCAGTAAAGGGGTGCGACTTGTCTCGTTCGCCGCGGCGCCCGCGGGCAGCGCTCTCGCGGGAATTCCTCGGTTCAAACGCTCGGCGCTGAATAGCTTTATCCTGGAACCTCCATCGTGAGAACGACCGTTGAAGCTCGGGCCCCGCGCGGGCACGCGGACAATCCACCCCCTGTCGCGCGGGCGCTACAAAACTATGGCAAGTTCTGCATTGCCCGCGCTGGGGCGCTGGAACAGTCGCCACGTTGGCCGCGCGCGCCGGCCAGGCGCCATCGGGAGTTCTGCCCGCAGCCCTAGGCAGACGACTTTGAGCAAACTCGCGAATCAAAGCGAAGCAAGTCCGAATGCAATCCCCGTAAGAAGATGCTTGCACATCCTCCCACGCGCAGGGCAGCCCACAATTATCCCGTTGGAAAAATCCACCCCCGCGCATTTCCCCGCCCGCCCAGCCGCGCGGGGAAACAAATCCCACGTCGCCGCGCGCGCCGACCAGGCGCCGGCATGAGTTGCGCTGGCAGTGCTGGCCAACTTTGAACAAACTCGCGAATCAAAGCGAAGCCACTCTTATTGCAATCCTCATGCGAAGATGTTTCTCTTTCAAATCCTCTCGCGCGCGGGGTAGCCCGCGGCGCGCGTTATTCCGCCGGGTCCATAACCCCCGAACATTACCCAGCCCAGCAATATCAAAGGATACCAATCCCACGTCGCCGCGCCCGCCGACCAAGCGCCGGCAAGACTTGCGCCGGCAGTGCTAGGCAAACGAGTTCGAGCAAATTCGCAAATCAAAATGAAGCAAGTCCTACTGCAATCAGCATGACAAGATGCCCACAAATCTCCTCGCGTGCCCACAGCGCATTATTCCGCCGGAGACATGCCCAAAAAACTTTCTCCAGCCCGCCCAACAATAGAGGGGAACTAATGTCATGTCGCCGCGCGCGTCGACCCCGCGCCGGCGGGAGTTCCACCGACTGCGCCAGGGAGGCGAATTTGCGCAAATTCGCAAATCAAAACGAGGCAACTCACACTGCAGCCCCCGCGAGGGGGCGCCCGCAAATCCCCCCGCGCGCAGGGCGGCCCGCGATGGATTCTTCCGCCGGCGAAATGGCCCCTAACACTCCCCAGCCCGCCCGACAACAGAGGGGAACGAATCCCCCGCCGCCGCGCGCGCCGACCAGGCGCCGACAAAAGAGCGCGAGCGCACTCGCAAATCAAAACGGAGCAATATCTATTGCAATCCCCACGAGAAGACGCAAGTAAATCCTTCCGCGCGCAGGGCAGCCCGCACTAGATTGCCCCGCTGGGGCAGTAACCCCAAAACGTTATCAAGCCCGCCCAACAATGAAGACATTTCAATCTTACGTCGACGCGCGCGCCGACCATGCGCCAGACGGAGTTCTGCGAGCACATTCGCAAATCGAAGCCGCGCACTTCCTAGTGCAATCCCCAGGAGAAGACGCCCGCAAATCCACTCAGGCGCAGGGTGCCCCGCAACGGATTCTTCCGCTGGAGAAACTACCCCCGCATTGCCCAGCCCGCCCAACGATGAGTGGCACATTATCTCCGCCGCGACAAGTAGGGCGCGGGGCCGGTTGCGATCGCCGCCGAGATCAGGGGGGTCAAAAAACAAAAAAAGCAAACCGAAAGTGCATCTCTGCGCATTTGACTGCGCGGCGCGGCTGCAATCGGCCCGACAGCGGCGAACGGGGCGAGTGGAGCCGCGCCGGCCCAGCGTCGTCAGCGCGAGCGCGGCGGGGCGCCCGGCGCGTTCGGCGCGGCCCGCGCGCTTGCTGGCGCGCGCCAGGGAACGCGGCGGGAACGGCGATCCGCCGAGGGGCGTGGGCGAGTTCGCAGCGGCTCTGCAGCGCAGACAATGAGGGGTTGCAGCCCCTCCCCCGGCTGCCCCAGCTCAAACCCCCCCAATCCCCCCCCCGGCCCCCCCGCCCCCCCCCCGCGCCCCCCCGCGATCGCGCGCGCCCCGCGTCGCCGCTGCAGCCGCGATTGCTAGCCGCCTGTGCAGTCAGGGCTGCTGGCTCGGAACTCCCACAGAGCCTCCTCGCCGCCGCGACTGAGCGGTCCACGAGCGCCCCGCGTTCGAGGAGGATGGCGCGCTCATGTGTATGTATGTATGCATGTATGTATGTGTGTGTATATATATACACACACACAACACACGCACTCGTACGTGCATCAACGCGGCTGGCGCGGTTGGTGTAGATGGTTTGCGTTGGTTGTGCGAGCTTAAAAACGTTCGCACGCGCGGCGAGGCGCGCCCCGCCCCCGCCCCTCCCCGCGCGATGGCGAGCGGCCGCCCGCGTCGCCCCCGCTCTCGGCCGCCCCCCCCCCCACCTGCGCGCGCGCGCCTCCGCCGCCGCCCCCCCCCCCCCCCCCCAGGCCCCCCCTCCCCCCCTCGCGCTCCCGCTCGCCGTGTCACGGTGCCCGCCCCTCATCGCAGTCGCATATCGGAGATCGGCAGAAGCTGATATCCATGTTAAAGTTGAAGACCGTAGCACCGCAATGCGTAAGAACGCGGGCTGCAGCTGCGCTGCGACCCCATAGCGTTCGACGCGTTGGGGGGGGGGGGGGGGGGCGAGGTCGAAAGTCGCCGCGCGCCCCAGGGGGTCGGGGCGGGGGGCGTGGATTGCGACGGAAGGCGGGTGGGTGGCGGGCGGGCGGCGGGGCGGGGGCGGGGGGGGGGTGCGCGGGAGGGGCGCCGGCAGCGACGGGGGTGGATCTGGCGAGGGCGAGGGCGGCCGCTGGGACAGCTGGCTTCGGCGAGAATTTTCTTCGGCGCGGCTGTAGCTGCGAGAAGGGGCACCCGTTCCCGCCCGCGCGCTCGCGCGGCGCGCGGGCGCGCGCGCGCGGATCTGACGCGCCTGCCCGCGCCCGCAACGAAGCGGGAGAGCCTAGCCCGCGCGCTTGTCGCAAGTTCGGGGGGGCAAGATCGGCGCGCCAGAAATGCGCGCGCCAACTGGCGGGGCAGGCCCGTCCTCGGGGGCGCCGCTGCCAAGCGCATGCGCGGCGTCGCCGAGCGCGCGTTCGACTTGGGCACGGGGCTCCTGGCGCCGGAATTCGCGCCCGAGGAGCTAGTCGGCGCGCTGCGGAACGCGGCCGAGTTCCCGGGCTTAGAGTTCATGGCACAGAGTTCATGGTCGCCCTGCGCGCTCGCCCGACCATCTGCGATCGTTGGCGGACTTCGGCGGCGCGCGGCGCCAAACTGCACTGCGCGGCCTTAGTCGAAATCGCGCAGGCGGCGGCGGTGCTCCCCGTTGGCCCCTGCTTGCAATTCCTTAACAATCGCCCTCTGGGCCAATGTCTCTTCTTGACTTGTTTGGGGGCGGTGGCCCGGTTTATCGGGTCGACTTCTTCCGGCGGAATGGCGGGGCGGGCCCAGTCTATTATGGCGCCCTCGCTGTTCTGCTCAACCATGCGCGACTGTTCGCATGCAGTTTCGTTTTCTTGGTCGGCTTTGCGGATCGTCCTCGCCGTCGTCGTCGTCCTTCTCGCTGCTGAGATCGCATTGTCCATCGCCGTAACATTCGCGTGAAAGCACCGCCGCCGCCGCCATCGTCACGGGCGTCATCGCCGCATCTCGGCCATGAGCTTTCATCCCCGCCATCGCGGCAGCGGCGTCCTTTGGATGTTTTCGTCTCAGCCTCGCGGCTCGCGCTGCAATCCGCTGCAATCGCGCGCGCCATCGCGGCCGACGCCGCGACTCGCGCGCGCCATGTCGCAGGGGGGGGGCCGGAATATTGGGCCCCCTCGTTGAAAGGGGGGCCCGGCTACTTGAACTGCAACTCGAGGGGGGGTCAAGTTTTTGTTCTAGAGGGTCGCTTGTTAAGGAATTACGGATAACGCCGCGCGATCGCCCTCCATCCGCCTGGCTACCGCTATAAAAAAACCGGAGCTGCAGCTCTCGCGCGCAAGGCGCGGGCGGCGGGGGGCCCGGCGGCTGCGATCGCGCGGGGGCCATTGAGCTGCAGCTCCACCGGCTGCGATTTGCATCATCCGCTGCCTCGTATCGAAATCCGCAAAGTCGAACATATCTTGATGCGCATGCTTTAGACAACCTGAATTCACCTCGACAGGTTTTTAATATCGACCCTTCCTGATGTCTCGGCGATAAAAAAAACTGGTCCTGAAACCTCCTCGTCGCGGCAGAGGGTATGATCCTCTTATTGCGTGGCGGGCTGGGCAATGCTTGGGGGTTAACTTCAGCGGAATAATCCACTGTGGGATGCCGACCCTGCGCGCGGGAAGATCTGCGAGAATCTTCCTACGGGGATTGCAACGGGACTTGGTTCGTTTCGAAATGCGAACTTGTGCAACAAATTGTTCGACTCGCGCTGCTGGCAGAACTCCTGCTGGCGCCTGGTCGGCGCGCGCAGCGACGTGAGATGGTCTTCCCTCTTGTGCTGGGCGGGCTGAATAATGCTTGGGGATTCTTTCTCCAGCGGGATGATCTATTCTGGGCCACTGCCCTGCGCGCGGGAGGATGCGCAAGCACCTTCTTATGAGGGCTGCAATCGGAAGTGCTTCGCTTTCACACGCGACTTTGCTCAAAGCCGTTTGCTTCGTACTGCTGGCAACACTCCTGCTGGCGCTTGGTCGGCACGCTCGGCGACGTGGGGTTGGTTTCCCTCCATTGTTGGGCGGGCCCGGTACTGTTTGGGGGATCTCTACCCATAGAAAGAAACATTGTGGGCGACCCTTCGCTCGGGAGGATGTGTGAGCATCTTCTGTTGGGAATTGCAATGCACATGTGTTGCATTTTAATTCGCGGGTTTGCTCAAACCCGCCTGCCTAGCACTGCTTTCAACACTCCTGCTGGCGCCTGGTCGTCCCGCGCGGCGACGTGGGATTCGCATCCCTCTGCTTCTGGGCGGGCTGGATAATGTTTGGTGGTTATTTACCCAATGAAATTATCCATGGTGCGCTACCCTGCACGCGAGAGGATGTGTGGGCATCTTCTCATGAGAGTTGCAATGCAAATCTGCTTCGCTTTGAATTGCGAGTTTGCTCGAACTCGCCTGCCTAGCGCTGCTGGTAAAACTCCTGCTGGCGCCTGGTCGGCGCGCGCGGCGACGTGGGATACGTTTCCCCCAAGTGTTGAGCGGGCTAAATCGCGTTCCGGGGCTATTTTTATCCAGCGGAGAAAACCTCAGGTGGGCTACCCTGCACGCGGGGGGATGTGTAAGCATCTTCTCATGAGGATTGCAATGGGAGTTGCTTCATTTTGATTCGCGAGTTTGCTCGAAGTCGTCTGCTTAGCATTGCGGGCAGATGTCCTGATGGCGCCTGGTCGGCGCGCGCGGCCGACATGGCGATTTTTCCACTGTGGACATTACAGAAATCGCTATAGCTTTGTATTGTCCACACGACAGAGGATGGATATTCTGAGGGCCCGCGCGGGACCTGAGCTTCAACAGTGCTTCTCAGGATGTAGCTCAGGATGAAGTTTCTCAGTGCCAAGTGTTTGGACCACGATTTTCCATGAGAGCGTTGCTGGCAGGCGCCGCTGGGGAAAACAAATGTCCTTCTATTGGTGGGGGCACCAATCCGTCAATAAGGCCGCCGACAAATAATTGATTTCCGCTGTTTTGGGGGGGATTCTAAAGACCTTCCAGGGTCAACTGTAAATGAACAGCCTAAATCGTTTTCGTATGCTCTAACATACGCTGCAAAAACTCACGCACTTCAAACATGATTGAAGTTTAGTTTATCGATGTTCAGCCACTGTAGCGCGTTAGCCTGCTTAAGCACGAAGCCTTATAGAAGTAATAGCAAGTGGCCTGTTCAAGAAGACGTCCAAAAACCTCTTGGCGCTTCGACCCTGGAACCTTCGAGAGCGGCCAAGAGGGGGGTGTCCAAGAGGGGGGGGGGTGCAAATCATGACCGGCGGCACGTGCGCGGCCCCTCGGGGGGGCCAGGGGCCAGGGATGTAACGAAACAAGAAGAGGCGCCATGAAATCTGGGGAGATATCCTGGCCCCCGCCGTGATATCCACCCCCCCCTAGGTCATCACCCCCCTCTGTGCCGCCCCCGATAGTGGCGAACCCGCCCCGGCACTGCCCGAGATGTCCGGCGGCAGCTTCGCGGCGCCAGAGCCAGGGGCCGGGGCGCACAGCGCCAGCGCCAGCACGCCGCCGAGCAGCAGCACTACCCCGAGGCCGAACCTCGGTGCCGAACTCGGCGCCTCCAGAAGACGGCGAAAAACAAGAAAAATAAGAAACACACAAAACAAAAAAGAAGAAACATAATAACAAAGATGAGAGTACAAAGAAGAAGAAGAAGAAGAAGAAGAAACAGACATTGCATAAGCATGCTCCAGAGGGTCCTCAAGACGCCACGAGGGAACGATACCGATGCCGCTGCTCATCCTGAAGAGCCCCTGCTGCCACGACCGGATTCGCCTCGGAAATGCTGGTCGGAACACCCCAGGAGAGGCCTGGGCAGAAACACTTCATAACGACACAACCCCCCACGTGTTTGCGCTGGGAGCACAAGCGCAACGTTCCTCTTGGGTTGCTCTTGAAGCTCTCGGCCACCAGGGGCACTCGATGGGACCCGGGACCGCCAACAGACTGCACTGGAGGAAAGACCGGCCCTGGGAAGAAGGGTCGGGACATCTAGAGGGGCTTAGGGAGACACAATTGCACAGACACAAACTCCAGGGCCATGAAAACCGTATAAGCATTCACTGTCGGGCCCATGAAACTGCCTCCGACGGTGCTGGAAACGCGGAAAGCGCTCCAGGACAGCCCAAGGAAGCCCGCGGAATCGTGCGGCAGAAGAACTGGATAACGGAATTAACATACGGCAGGGACTTTAGCTTAGCGTGTCTTCCACTCGTTCTGGCCACCACGTTGCGGCGCGACGCTTTGACCACGTCCCAGTCCCCAAGCGTCAAAGTTCGGAGTTTTTTGCCAAGTTCTCGCCCAACGAAGCAGAGCGACCCGCTACCAGCATGCAAGGCACACCGTGGCGCAAGGGTCGCCGCTGCGACAAGCTGAGCAAGCGCTGCATGTCCAGTAAACCGTCGGAGCTCCGCGCGGATTTCTTGGCTCGCCGCCAAGCGTGCTAATTTCGGTGGGGAACTGACTTGTGCGGTAAAGGGCTGTTCCAGTAGGATCGGAGGCATTCGGCGGACTCTG
>CAUYUJ010016249.1:307902-367902 GCA_963575745.1 Prorocentrum cordatum | reverse complement strand
CGCCAGCGCGGCGTTGGCCGCCGCGTCGGGGTGTCCCCCGACCTTGCGCCGCGCGACTAGCACCGACACCTGCAGGGACATGCGGCACCGATACCGCTCCAAAGATGCTCGCGTCGTGGACAAATCGGGCCGGGCGAAAGGGGGGATACCAAAGGGGGGGGGTGAGAATCAGCTCACGTAGCTGATTTTCCTGGCGCCTCCCGGCGCCGGGAGGCGTCCATGTATCGAGGAATGGGCGCCTCGGCGGGGCCGAAACCAGCTGCATGCAGCAAATTTCGTAACCCCCCCTTTCCCAATCCCCCCCTTTCGTTCGGCCCGAGCCTCGGAGCCGTCACCAAGACTGCCCAGGAGGAAAAGCCGGCGCCGGGGAAGGGGTCCAGATCTTCGGGGGTCGACGCTGCCTGATGGGCCTGTTTTCCACCACCACCACCACCATAAGGTGGAGGGGGGCAGGAGGAGGACGAAGAGGAGGAGGAGGAGGAGGTGGAGGAGGAGGAGGAGGAGGAGGAGGAGGAGGAGGAGGGAGGAGGGAGGAGGGAGGGAGGAGGGAGGAGGAGGAGGTGGGGAGGTGGAGGAGGAGGAGGAGGAGGAGGAGAGGAGGAGGAGGAGGAGGTGGAGGAGGAGGACCCCCTCCCCCTCCAACTCATGGTGGTGGTGGTGGTGGTGGTGGTGGTGGTGGAAAACGGGCCCATCATGCCAGAAAGAACACGTCGGGGCTCTGGGTGCAGCTGCTCCTCCCCTCGGGCCTCGCCCGAGCCTGGGGGTGCAGCACGGCCAGAGGGCTTCGAGGAGAGCTCCCGCCGTGGCGGCGGAGAGCTCTCGAGGGCGAGCAGCGGTATCGGCTCCTGCCCAGACATGCTGCTGCTGCTGCTGCTGCTGCTGCTCCTCCTCCTCCTCCTCCTCCTCCTCCTCCGGCTGATCCGCGACCCAGGCACTAGCCCCCCTTTAGGGCCATCCTCTCCTCCTCCCTCCCTCCTCCCTCCTCCCTCCCGCCTCCCTCTCCTCCTCCTCTCCTCCTCCTCCTCCTCTTCCTCCTCCCTCCTCCTCCTCCTCCTCCTCCTCCTCCTCCTCCTCCTCCTCCTCCTCCTCCTCCGCTACGTCTTCCTCTGCTTCCTCTTCTTCCTCGTCCGGGGCCCCCAAAGGTCCCGACTCTCCTGGGCCGAGTTTGTCGCCCCAAAGAATTATTTGCCGGTCTCCCGAGGCCCAGTAAGGACCCCCCATAGCCAAAAGTCAAGAGAGACCTTCGTCCTGATTTGCTCAGGGCGTTGCTAGAGGCCTCTTGGATGTGGTCGGAGTAGATGGGGCCGGAGGATCGCGCCGCATCGCCGATACATCGGTGATGCATTGGCGATGCATCGGCGATGCACCGTCGACGTGGGCGATGCATCGGCGACGTCGACGTGAAGCACATCGGGCTCCACGTCGAGCCGCATCGGCGATGCATCGCCCATGCGGCACGATCCTCCGACCCCATCTACTCCGACCCCATCTAGGAGGCCTAGAATCCCTCCCAGACATGCGACGCCCTGGTTTTTTCGGGACGGCCTCCCCTGAGGTCCAGACCCTTTCCTGGGGCCGGTTTTCCATCCCGCGTCGTTCTTCGACGGTCCCGGGGGACCGGCGAGGGCCGGGGTCCCGGGGGCCGAAAATGGCGGAAAACTTGCCATCCTGTTTTTTACCAGCCTCGAACGTATCCTTATCCCTAAGATTGACACGCCAAAAGGCGATGACAATCTTAGGGATCCGCCCTCAAAAAATAAGGGAATCCCTAAGATTGGCATCGTGATGAGGAGGTGCCCAGCATAGGGACAGGGATCTGTTCCAGGCTGGTAAGTTTTTTTACGGCGCGGTCCTGCCTGGGATTGCACGTCTGTGCTTTGCCTTCCCCCGGAGGGCCAGCGCCGCGGCGGCCGCGCCCACCAGCGCCACGTAGCACAGGAAGGCGCCCGCGTCGGGCCCGCTGGCCGCGGGCGCCACGGGGTCCCTCTCGCCCTCGAGCACCGCGGCGGGCTCGCTGGCGCCCTCGCCCGCGCCGCGCGCGCCGTAGAGGAGGCAGGTGGTGGTGCCGAGGACGACGATCGGCGGCGAGCGAGGGGGCAAATGAGAAGGAAACTCCTACTAAGATCCTGGCGCTGCATTTTTTTGTCGCAGCGGACGTTTTCGCTCAATTTCGGGCCCAGGGGACCCTCACAGATCGATCCGGCTCGAAAAATGTCGCAGGAAGATGGGGTCCGGGGTTCCAGGCGTACTTTTTTGCGATGTTGCACTTTTGTGTGCAATGCTGGATCTCAGGGGAAGGCCTCCTCGGAAGGCGGCGGGACTTCTCTGAGGCCCTCGCGCCTTCTGAGAAGTGCTTCTTCGTCTTCGGCGGAGCCTCAGGAGACTTCCGCGAAGTCCGGGGGACTTCTTCCGAACCTTCTGAGAGGGGCCTTTTCCTTCTCGCTTCCCCCCCTCGCTCGCCGCCGAGATGAGGGCCGTGGCGGAGACGTCCCTGGCGCCCACCGTGTCCCCGTGCAGGGCCGGGGCGGCCACGAGGTTGAAGACGAGGGACAAGGTGCCCACCTGGCCGACTCCAGGACCCCTGAGCCCAAGAATGCCGAAGCCCTGGCTGCTGCTTCCGCCACCTTCCACTCTTTTCTGGGCGACCCCAAAATAGGGGTCCAGCTGAATGGGGGTGGTGCAATCGATTCGGGGCGTTGTATTGCGAGTGTACTGCGCCGGGGAATTGAGCTGCATTGTATTGTAAATGATGCACTGCAGGCGAACATCGAGCAATACACTTTCGCCCAGGAATGTATTGACGCGCCAGATCTACTGCAACCCACAGATCTATTGCATCTGATCCATTGCACCACCCCCTTGTATGGGGGGGCCCTGGGACACACCAATAGATACACACAAATAGAAGGATCCCCCATATCTCCCCATATGTTCTGGGTTTTTGTCTTCCCCGCCCCCACTTCCCATATTTTCCAACATTTTCTGGGGAATCGACGATGCCTTGTGTCTGTGTTTTTTTTCCCTTCTGATTGCAGCTGGACGCCAATTTGGCCACTCTGGGCCGACCAGGGCCCTCCTCCCCTGCCGGCGGACCCGACGCGCCGCTCCGCTCCTGCCCGCTTCCGCCGAGGGCGCGGGTGCGCCGCGGCCCCTTCCTTGAGTGTGCGCGTGTGGGTAGGGGGGGGTAGGAGGAGGAGGAGGAGGAGGAGGAGGAGGAGGAGGAGGAGGAGGAGGAGGAGGAGGAGGAGGAGGAGGAGGAGGAGAAGGAGGAGGAGGAGGAGGAGGAGGAGGAGGAGGAGGAGGAGGGGGCCCTCGCCGGGCCCCGGGGCCGTTCATCAACGGCTCGGGGCGAAGAGATCGCCCTACAGGGAAGGGATTGGGACTTCCAAGGACCCCGCGTGGAGAAGAGCAAGACTTCGCATGTCTGTTTCGCCCCCCCCCCCCCACTAGGGGACGAACAGTGACATGAACATAAAAACTCGGAGGTCCGCGCGGATTTCTCGGCTCGGCGCCTGGGGCGCCTTCTGGCAGGGATCCCGGTGCGAATCTGGCCGGGGGCCCGCCAGGGAGACCGAGGAGGGCCAAAACGAGGGATGGGCACCAGCGGCGCCGACATCGGCACGTCCTTCCCCAGACATCGGACGACGGAGTGCGCTGTCAAGGCGCGGCCCCAGAGGTCGCCTCAAGGGTCCCGACCCCTCCCCCTGGGGGTTCGAGTAGGGGATCGACTGCAGAATTGGTCTACCCTCAAATTGATTTGCTCGTCGAACCTACGAAAAATACGTTGCATGCTCGACGAGCATTCTCCATGTTTTTTCGTAGATTCGACGAGGGCATAAATTCTGGGGCAAACCAGTTCTGTAGTCGATCCCCTATATACTCGAGGGATAGCTTTTCGTTCCAGATCAACTTGGGCCCGCTGGAGGGCCCCGAGGCCGGAATCCAGGCGAAACATCGGCATGCAACAGATCGTCGTCGGAGCTCTTGGCTCTTCTCCTCTCGGCGACCGGGGCCAACAGGGACTGCGGGGCGCAGCTGTAGGCGACCATGTCCAGCGGCCCGACGACCATGCTGAGGCCGACCCCGGCGAGGTTGAGGCCTGGCCTCGGTAAGGGCTTCACGGCTTTTGCTGCTCCTCGACTCGCGATGGAGCGTCCCTGGAAATCTCGAAATCTACCGGCCCTTCCGAAAGGAGTCCAGCCGGCGCGCCCAATGGACTCCATCGAGCGCCCGGTGTGGATCGGTCCTCACGAGTCGGCCAACAACAACTTGATGGTGCTCATCCGGCGCCGACTGGACTCTCGAGCTTAGAGCCCAATCCGGCGACAAAAGAATCCGTCCGGCGTCAATCCGGCGAACCCATAAAGCCCATCCGGCGGCATTAGAGTCCATCCGGCGCCAAGCTAGAGCCAATCCGGCGGCATTAAAGCCCATCCGGCTGTCATCAAAATGACCATCAAGGCATCCGAGCCCATTCGGCGGAAAGCCTCTTTGTGCGCGCTGCTTGCACGACCCCGCGACCCCTCGACCCCGCGACCCCGCGACCTCACGATCCCGCGCCCTCGCGCCCCCGCGCCCTCATGACCACCCCACGCTCCCACGACCCCATCACCCCGCCACCCCGCGACCCTACAACCCACGACCCCGCAACCCCAAGACTCAACAATCCCGCGGCTCCACTATCCCGCGACCACAAGACCCCGCGACCACAAGACCCCACCACCCCACCAACCCGCCACCTCACCAACATACCACCCCGCCGCCCAGCGACCTCACGACCCCACCACCCCACGACCCTACCGCCCCAGGACCCGATGACCTCGCGACCCCGCAACCCCACGACCCCGTCGCCCAGCCACCCAACCACCGCACGCTCCCACGACCCCCCAACCCCACTACCCCACCACCCCACCCCACGACCCCGCGACCCCACCACCCCGCCACCCCACGACCCCGCAACCCACGACCCCGCAACCCCAAGACTCAACAATCCCGCGGCTCCACTACCCCGCGACCACAAGACCCCGCGACCCCGCGACCCTACCACCCCACCAAAACCCCACCGCCCCAGGACCCGATGACCCGCGAACCCCACCCCACGACCCCGTCGCCCCGCCGCCCCACCACCGCACGCTCCCATGACCCCCCAACCCCACGACCCCACCACACGACCCCGCGATCCCACCATCCCGCCACCCCGCGCCCCCCAGGAAAACCCTGTAAAGATCCGTAAGGGTCTTTAGCGGGCTCCGAAGGAAAACCTAAGGATCCTTAAGGATCCTTACTGGATCCTTCCAGGAGATTTAAGGATCCTTGGGGGTCCTTGGTGAATCCCGAAGGAAATCCGAGGGATCCTTCGGAATCCTGACCGCAGGGAAACTCTAGGGATCCTTGGGGACCCTGAACGGATCCGCAGGGAGATCCTAAGGATCTGTGGGGATCCTTGACGGGTCCCGAGGGAAACCGCCTCAGAGATCCTTCGGGATCCTGGGGACCGTGAGGGTCCTTGGGGATCCTTAGCAGATCCATAAGGAAACCTTAGGGATCCTTCGGGATCCTGAGCGGGTTCCTGGGGAACTAAGGATCCCTGGCGATCACTAGCCAGTCTCTAGGCAAACGCCAAGGATGCTTGAGGATCCTTCGCGGATCCCTAGGGGAATACATGAACTCATTACACGTGTGGGATCCACCACGGCTATCCTCATGAACGCATTGGATACCAACCACATGCCAACACAAGCCAAAGGAAACACAAACGGCAATCCGTGCACAGTGAAGGACCTGTAGGAATACGCGCGCACGCCGAGCCTCAGGTGTGTCCGAGAGGCGCCAACGCCAAGGTCAACAACAGAACCATGCAAACACCGGGCCGCATCGGCTCGTGTCGTGGGGACATCGGAATCGAATCGCATCGGACTGGCCTGAGCCGATATCGAATCGCATCGATCGGATCGACAATTGCATTAGGTCGGGCATGTCCTCCTACATGCGGATCTTGGAAGAAACAAACGAAAGCTTGTCAAACAAATCTTCAAAAGTAGTCAAACATATTTAAACAATTTCGTCGGTCCCCATGCTATTTTGGACTATTCTTGAACCTTCCTCCCGTAGGGGGACATGCCGGTTTAAACATAGCCCCTGCCTGGGCCGGTCTTCCCGTTGCGCCAGCTTCTGTAGGTTCAGGGCCGCGAAACCGATCAGCGACGACGTCACGGAGAGCAGCAGGCCGAGCAGAAGCGCCATGCGCCCGCGCGGGCACGCAGCTCCGCTTTCGCCCTCGCCTCTGCCGCCTCTTCCCTCCCTCCCTCCCTCCCTCCCTCCCTCCCCCCTCCCTAACTCTCCTCCTCCTCCTCCTCCTCCTCCTCCTCCTCCTCCTCCTCCTCCCAGCGGAGGGGTGGGAGATGGATGGCTGGTCCGGGAAGCGGGGCCCAGGCACGGACCGCCCGCGGCGGGGGAGGCGCCGAAAACCGTGTCGGGGGCCACGGCCACAGAACCGAGCCCCTGCCCGAGCTGAGCACTCGACGCGAGGACCCCCAGATGTGCATCTCCTCCTCCTCCTCCTCCTCCTCCTCCTCCTCCTCCTCCTCCTCCTCCTCCTCCTCCTCCTCCTGGCGTCTACGTAAGAACGGGTTGAGGTACCTCAGAACATGGGGAAAGGTCAAGGCGGACAGCCAAGACCGACGCCTCCTAAGGCGACGATCGGGCCTGCCGGAGCAGTTGAGGGGCGCAGGGGGAAGGAGGAGCTCGAGGCGAAACTGGCGGGCGCGGGCGGCGGGCCCGGAAAGAAAAGGGGCAGGGAAGGGGAAGGCGGAATCTGGGGACGTGGGGCGGTCGCTGCCGTCGGCGGCGGTGGCTGAGGCTGTGGTCTCGCTGATGCCCCCCGCGCCGGTGCTGCTGGGCGTGGTGCGTGCCCCGTGCGCGGCCTGTCGCCGCGGATTCCAAGAGCGGTGGCCGCCGCGGTGCTGCCCGTGACGCCGGCGGTGCCGCGCGGGCGCTCCGGTAGAGCAATCGGCGCCCCGTGGCCGCCAAGAAGGTCTCGGCGCCTGCCGAGGGGCGGCCGCGTGCTCAGCTACTGCCCCCAATAGCGGATGACCTCGGTCTGCTCCGCGGGGGCCCTGTCGTGACCCCAGGAGCGGGCGTGCGCCACGGTGGCCTCTCCAGGGCGACCCCCCGTCTCGAAGACGACCGGGATGAGCTGCCCTCCCTGCGGCGGGTAGCGGTCCTGTGCCGCCTTCCGCGCCGGTGGCGGCACAGCCGTCCTGGTTTGAACATGCCTGCTGGCGCGGCGCGATGCCGCTGCTGTGTGCGCAAGCCACGCCCGTGTCCAAGAACACCCTCGGCCCAGTCACCGCGTCACGGATGGCGACATCCACCTGCGTTCCCTCCAGGAGCCGTGTCCGCAGGCGCACCCTGTCCAAGGCAGCAGCCATTTGCCCTGTCTGCGCAGTGTGCCCCGTGGTCCGCTGGCGGTAGCCGGCACAGAAGTACCGCCGCTCTCCGCACACAACTCCGCCCTGCTGCCGCTCCTCCTCCTCCTCCTCCTCCTCCTCCTCCTCCTCCTCCTCCTCCTCCTCTCCTGCTCCTCCTCCTCCTCCTCCCCCTTCTCCTCCTCCCACTTCTCCTTCTGTCTCTTCCTCTCCTGTTGCTCATGTTCCTCGTGCTCCTGCTCCTGCTCCTCCATCTTCTCCTCCTCATGCTGCTCCTGCTCCCTCCCTCCCGAGCGCGTCGGAGCGCTGAAACGACCCGAGCCCAAATGACTCGAGCGCTGAGGCGTGCCAAGACGAAACGACTTGACCTCCTCCTCATTCTCCATTTTGCGAATTTCTCCTTCCCTCCTCCTCCACCCCCCGCCTCGTCATCTCGTCGCATCTAACTCATCCGCCCTCCTCCCCCTGCCCCTCCCGCTCCTTCCTCCTGTTCATCCTTGTCCTCCTCCTCCTCGTTCCCCTTTCCCTTCTCCCCTCCAATTGCTCCTTCTCCATATCTTCCTCTCCTCCCTCCTCCTCTCCCACTTCCTCCTCCTCCTCCTCAGCATCATAAGAAGTATCAGCATCAGCATCAGCATCAGCATCATCAGCAGCAGCAACATCAGCAGCATCATCAACATCAGCATCAGCATCAGCATCACCATCATCATCATCATCATCAGCATCATCATCAACATCAACATCATCATAACATCATCGTCATCATCACCATCATCATCATGATCATCGTCATCGTCATCGTCATCATCATCATCATCATCACCATCATCATTATCATCCTCATCCTCATCCTCATCCTCATCCTCATCCTCTTCCTCATCCTCATCCTCATCATCATCATCATCATACTCATCATCATCATCATCATCATCATCATCATCATCATCATCATCATCATCATCATCATCATCATCATCATCATCATCATCACATCTTCATCATCATCATCATCATCATCATCATCATCATCATCATCATCATCATCAATATCATGATCATCATCGACAGCAGTAGCAGCATCACCATCATCCCGTCTACTCATCCTCCTTTCTCTTTCCTCCTGCTCCGCCTTTTGAATTTCCTTCTCCTCCCGCTGTCTCTCTCCTCTTTTCGCTCCTCCTCCTCCTCTTCGTCCTCCCACCCTGCTGCTCCCCCCCCCAATGCGCTCTTGAGCGCTGAGGTGGCCCGAGCCAAAAGGACTGCGGAGGAAGGCGCAGTTGTCGGGGCAGGGGCCCAGGAGGAGCAAGAGGGGGAGGAGGAGGAACGGCCGATGACATATCGAAGGGGGGAGGGGCAGGACGATGGAGAGGGAGGATCAGGAGGGAGAAAGAGGAGGAGGACGAGGAACAGCAGCAGGAGGGAGGCAGGAGAAAGCGGAGGCCGAGCAGGACGGAGGAAACACGAGTAAGCAGGGAGCCAGCGAGCGAGGAAGACAGGGGGGATCAAGAGGGAGAGGAGAAGGAGTAGTAGGAGTATGAGGGCTGGGAGCAAACACGGGGAGGAACGCAGGCCCGCAAAGATCACTACACTGGGGGGCCAACGCCGGGCATGGTCATGATGAGGTTAAGTCTGAGGACCGAGCCAGTCGAGAGAGGATGAGGAGTGGACGATGGGAGGGACGGGGGAGGAGACGGGGGAGGAGACGGGGGAGGAGACGGGGGAGGAGACAGGAAGAGGCAGGAGAAGCGGCGAGGAAGAAAGAGGGCATGCGATGGCATGATCCTGAAACAACCTTACGTGTTTCACGCGGTCTGAGATCTGGGAACACCTTCCAGGGAGGTGCACGGCTGCGACTGCACAGGCTGGACCTCGGACGTCGCGATCTCTACGCCGCGTCGACCCCCAGAGGTCTGGACCCCTTCCCGGGACCGGTGTTTCATCCTGAATACTCCAGATTTCGTAATAAAAGGGAGGGGGCCTGGACCCTCCAAGACAAGCCATTTCAGACCTCCCCCGCGGGAGAACCCTCCAAAACATCGTCCCCAGACCCCCCCAGGCCCTCCAAGATAGCCTGGAAAAGAACTCCCCCGAAATGAGACCCCCCTTCCTTTCTTACGAAATCTGGAGTAATTGTTTGACGATCCTCGCGAGGCCCGGTAAGGGCCCCCGGAGCCCGAAAGTAGCGAGAAACCTCCCGGAGAGTGTTTTTGTCCGACCCTGGCCAGATTACTTGCATGGGCGGTGGTGGGGGCTTGAACCCGAAGCAAGCCGCAGACGACTTGTACGCGCAAAAACCGCGCAAGTCGAACGGCACTTGCACGCCAGCATTCGCCTGAAGAGGGGCGAGGGGGGGGAGGGGGGGGGGGCGGGGAGGCGAACGCCATGCAAGTAAACTTCCCAGACATGCGACGTCCAGATTTTTTCAAGACGGCGTCCCCGGAAGTCCAGACCCTTTCCCCATCCCCAGGATCGGCGTTTCGACCCCAGTCGTTTTTTGGTGGCCCCGGAGCCCGGCGAGGGCCCCCCAGTGCCGAAAAGAATGAAACACTTGCCGTCCTGATGTTTGTCCTGATTTTTGTAACGACGCGATCATGCCTGGGTTGCCCGAATCTACACCAACAGGCTCCAACGCGAGGGGGTCTGGGAGCGGCGCGGCCCCTGAGATCCGACGTCTCGAAAACGTTGAGACGCCGTGAAAGATCGAGCCTGGAGCCCTGGACCCGATCTCCCTGCGCCACTTTTCACGCCGGATCGATGCGTGCGGGCCCCGGGGCCCCTAAAGTAGACACGATCTCCCTGCGCCACGTTTCAAGCCTGATCGATCCGTGAGGGTCCCCGGGCCCGAAACTAATGTACAGTCGGGGCGCTGACCTAAGGAACCATGAATAAAGAACGAGGCCCCTTTGTCCCGTAGAAAACCCAGGAAAACCGAAGGCAAACTGTAAAACAATGAAGGAACACAGAGCCCCTCCCCAACGAAAAGGGTTCCTTAGTCAGCGCCCCTAATGTACACAAAAACGCGCGGCTCGAAAAAGTCGAGTTGCAAGGATCTCAGGGGCTCCCCGCTGGGGGGCGCTGCCGGCGGGGCGGGCGGCAGGCGGCGCGCGTCCTCCGCCGGCCGGGGGTGCTGCCTCGCCCTGTCGATCGCTCCTGCCGCCGCGCGGGGGGGGGCGGGAGGAGGAGGAAGGAGGAGGGAGGAGGGAGGAAGGAGGGGAAGGAGGAGGAGGAGGGGGAGAAGGAGGAGGAGGAGGAGGAGGATGAGGAGGAGGAGGAGAGGAGGAGGAGGAGGATAGAGGATAGGAGGATAGGAGGGAGGAGGGAGGAGGAGGAGGAGGAGGAGGAGGAGGAGGAGGAGGAGGAGGAAAAGGAGGAGGAGGAGGAGGAGGAGGAGGAGGAGGAGGAAGAGGAGGGGGAGGGGGAGAAGCACAGGGTCCGAGGGAGGAAGGAGGAGGGAGGAGGGACGCCGTGGGCAGCCCGCCTCCCTTCCCCCCCCCTCCTCCGGAAATGGCAGGGCCCGCGGCGGCCCCGGCGGCGGGCTCGTTGCCCGCCGCGGCGCGGCGATCGCGAGGAAGGGGGGGCCCCTCGCCGCCTCGCGCCGAAGTTCTAAGCTTCCGGGATCGAGGATCCGTGCGGCCCACGCGGCGGGAAAGTGGAACATGCGACCACAACATGGGGTGTGGAAGGTCTGGCCGCTCGAGGACCGAGGTCGGCAAGCGAGGGATCGAGCAGGTGGGGGATCGAGGAGGCGGAGGAGGAGGAGGAGGAGGAGGAGGAGGAGGAGGAGGAGGAGGAGGAGGAGGAGGAGGAGGAGGGGCGTCGAGACGGAGTGGGATCGAGAAGGGGGAGATCGAGGAGGATCGGGAAGGGGGGGGACCGAGGAGGGGAAAGAGATGGGAGGGGTAGGAGGAGGAGGAGGAGGAGGAGGAAAGGGAGGAGGAGGGAGGAGGAAGGGAGGAAGAGGAGGAGGAGGAGAAGGAGGAGGAGGAGGAAGAGGAGGAGGAGGAGGAGGAGGAGGAGGAAAGGGAGGAGGAAAGGAGAGGAGGAGGAGGATCGAGGAGGATGGTCGGGGAGGATGAGAGGTCGGGGACGAGAGGTATCGGGAGATTTCAAAAAGGAGCGGTATCGAGGGAGATCGAGGCGGGTGAGGAGGATCGTGAATGATCGAGGACCGAACAACGTGTTTGCTGTGCCCTTCCTGAATTTCGTGGAGCGCCCGTGTTGCCCCACCTGAGTCCACCTCGAAGATTCTGGTCTCGAGCAGCGCCCGCACTCGCCAACACGAACGAGCACTGGAGACGTGGAGGCCCATTCCGGGCCTGGGGGCCGACCAGAACACGGGTCGGGAAACCTTAGCATGAGGACAACCGTGGCTGCGGAGGCGGGGGACCCGTGGTTCCTTGGATCCTTCCCTCGGCTTTCTACCATCCTGGCGCCCTTTCTTTTCTCGCGCAGGTCGGGCCAGCTTGTCCGCGCCCCGCTAATCACATGTACCCCGGTAGGGGCCCGCGGGAACCGTCGGCGCTACATGGACGGGGACAGGGGGGGCAGTCCCGAGGGGTCGCATGGTGCCCCGCTGACGCCCACCCTGCGGAGGCTGCCCGCATCGCCCCGCGAGGAGAGCGGGCTGCCCTCGTGGAGCCTCATGCGGAGTCCAGACGCGAGGGCGCGGACACCCGGGGCCACTCGGCCTGATTCTGGTGGCGGCGGCAGCGGGGGGCGCAGCCCTCCTGGCCATGCGCCGTCGCAGTCGTCTCCCCGGCGTCGGCGCCGTTGCCGCCTCTGCCCAGCGACGCTCGCGGCGCCAAGATGGCCTCCCGGGAGCCCCCGCACCGGCAGCGCCGCGGGGGGTCCCCGCATGGGCCTCGCCTCGCGCCTCTGCCCGCACGGCGGGCGGCCCTGTGCGATGCAGAGGCGCGGAGGAAGCGGCACTTCTTCGGGCCGCACCCTGGCCAGCTTTGAGATGCACCTACATGGAGCAAATCGTCTTGCCGTCCAGAGTCTGCCGCCCCCTCCGCGCACGCACTTTTTGCGCGCGAAGGAAATCCGCCGACGCGGAGTGGGGTCCCCCCCCCCCCTCCCTCGGGGCCCGCGGACGCGCGAAGGCAGGCGACGCGCCAGGCGCATGCTTGCCCCCCCCCTCCCCCCCCTCCACGCACGCATTTTTACGTGTGAGGAACCGAGCACGCGCCATGTGCATGCTCGGCTCCCCTCCTCTGCGCACGCATGTCTACGTGTGTGGAAAAACCGCCCGCAGCAGGTCTGGCCTTCCCCCCCCCAGTGGGGCCTGCTGTGGCGAGAAGCGCGTGAAAACACGAGAAGCACGTGAACACATGCCAAACGCATGCACGCCGAGACGCATGTTGGAGAGTCCCCCCTCCGCATGCGTATCTGCTCATGCCGAATTCCAAGTCGTGCTGCTTTACTCCCTTCTGGAACAAGGCCCCAAGGCCCGCCAACACAAAGAGAACCCTGGGTCGGAGCCGTCGTCGGAAAAAAAAAACAACGCGAATTACGCTACCGAGGAACCCCACATACTTATATTATGGCTGGAGCGATGAGAGCTGAAGTGAAGCATGTGAGAATGATGTTGGAGGCCGTTGCCCCGCCGATACCGCTCTGCCCTGGACGACCGTCACGGATAGCGGCCGCGGTGAGAGACCACCCCCTGCGCACCCCCATATGGTGTCGAGAATATGCCATGCCTGCTGTGCCGTGGACGACCGTCACGAGTAGCGGCCGCGGTGAGAGACCACCCCCTGCGCACCCCCTTATGGTGTCGAGAATATGCCATACCTGCTGTGCCCTGGACGACCGTTGCGGATAGCGGCCGCGGTGAGAGACCACCCCCTGCGCACCCCCAATGGTGTCCAGAATATGCCATGCCTGCTGTGCCATGGGCGACCAACGCAGATAGCGGCCGCGGTGGGAGACCACCCCTTGCGCACCCCTCTTTGGTGTCGAGAATATGCCATGCCTGCTGTGCCCTGGACGACCGTCACAGATAGCGGCCGCGGTGAAAGACCACCCCCTGCGCACCCCCTATGGTGTCGAGAATATGCCATGCCTGCTGTGCCCTGGACGACCGTCACGGATAGCGGCCGCGGTGAGAGACCACCCCTGCGCACCCCCCGCCCCCCCCCATGGTGTGGTCGAGAGAATATGCCAGCCTGCTGTGCCCTGGACGACCGTCACGGATAGCGGCCGCGGTGAGAGACCACCCCTTGCGCAACCCGTATGGTGTCGAGAATATGCCATGCCTGCTGTGCCCTGGACGACCGTCACGGATAGCGGCCGCGGTGAGAGACCACCCCCTGCGCACCCCCTGGTGTCGAGAATATGCCATGCCTGCTGTGCCCTGGACGACCGTCACGGATAGCGGCCGCGGTGAGAGACCACCCCCTGCGCCCCCCCTATGGTGTCGAGAATATGCCATGCCTGCTGTGCCTGGGCGACCGTCACGGATAGCGGCCGCGGTGAGAGACCACCCCCTGCGCACCCCCTACGGTATCGAGAATATGCCATGCCTGCTGTGCCTTGGACGACCGTCACGGATAGCGGCCGCGGTGAGAGACCACCCCCTGCGCACCCCCTATGGTGTCGAGAATAGTGCCAGTGTGTGCCTTGGACGACCGTCGTGCATAGCGGCCGCGGTGAGAGACCACCCTGTGGTGTCGAGAAAGTGCCACGACTGCTGTGCCTGGACGACCGTCGTGCATAGCGGCCGCGGTGAGAGACCACCCCCTGCACACCCCCTGTGGTGTCGAGAAAGTGCCACGCCTGCTGTGCCTGGACGACCGTCGTGCATAGCGGCCGCGGTGAGAGACCACCCCCTGCGCACCCCCCTGTGGTGTCGAGAATTTGCCACGCCTGCTAAGCTTGGACGACCGTCGTGCATAGCGGACGCGGTGAGAGACCGCCCCCTGCGTACCCCCTGTGGTGTCGAGAGTGTGCCACGCCTGCTGTGCCTGGGCGACCGTCGTGCATAGCGGCCGCGGTGGGAGACCACCCCCTGCACAACCCCTGTGGTGTCGAGAATGTGCCACGCCTGCTGTGCCTGGGCGACAGTCGTGCACAGCGGCCGCGGTTAGAAACCAACCGCTGCGCACCCCCTGTGGTGTCGAGAAAGTGCCACGCCTGGTGTGCCTGGACGACCGTCGTGCATAGCGGCCGCGGTGAGAGACCACCCCCTGCACAGCACGTGTGGTGTCGAGAAAGTGCCACGCCTGCTGTGCCTGGAGGGCCGTCGTGCATAGCGGCCGCGGTGGGAGACCACCCCCTGCGCACCCCCTATGGTGTCGAGAAAGTCCCACGCCTGCTGTGCCTGGACGACCGTCGTGCATAGCGGCCGCGGTGAGGGACCACCCCTCTGCGCCACCCCCAGTGGTGTCGAGGAGGTTGCCACGCCTGCTGTGCCTGGACGACCGTCGTGCATAGCGGCCTCGGTGAGAGACCACCCCCTGCGCATCCCCTGTGGTGTCGAGAAAGTGCCACGCCTGCTTTGCCTGGACGACCGTCGTGCATAGCGGCCGCGGTGAGAGACCACCCCCTGCGCACCCCCTGTGGTATTGTCGCGGAGTGGTGCACGCCCTGTGCTGTGCCTGGACGACCGTCGTGCATAGCGGCCTCGGTGAGAGACCACCCCCTGCGCATCCCCTGTGGTGTCGAGAAAGTGCCACGCCTGCTTTGCCTGGACGACCGTCGTGCATAGCGGCCGCGGTGAGAGACCACCCCCTGCGCACCCCCTGTGGTGTCGAGAATGTGCCGCGCCTGCTGTGCCTGGACGACCGTCGATGCATCGCGGCCGCGGTGGGAGACCACCCCCTGCGCACCCTTGTGGTGGTCGAGACAGTGCCACGTTTGCTGTGCCAGGACGACCGTCGTGCATAGAGGCCGCCGTGGAGAGACCACCCCTGCGCACCCCTGTGGTGTCGAGAAAGTGCCACGCATGCTGTGCCTGGACGACCGTCGTGCATAGCGGACGCGGTGAAAAACCACCCCCTGCACAGCCCCTGTGGTGTCGAGAATGTGCCACGCCTGCTGTGCCTGGACGACCGTCGTGCATAGCGGCCGCGGTGAGAGACCACCCCCTGCACAGCCCCTGTGGTGTCGAGAATGTTCCACGCTTGCTGTGCCTGGACGACCGTCGTGCGTAGCAGCCGCGGTGAGAGACCACCCCCTGCGCACCCCCCGTGGTGTCGCGAATGTGCCACGCCTGCCGTGCCTGGACGACCTTCGTGCATAGCGGCCGCGGTGGGGGACCACCCTGTGGTGTCGAGAGTGTGCCGCGCCTGTTGTGTCTGGACGACCGTCGTGCATAGCGGCCGCGGTGAGAGACCACCCCCTGCGCACGCCCTGTAGTGTCGAGAATGTGCCACGCCTGCTGTGCCTGGACGACCGTCGTGCATAGCGGCCGCGGTGAGAGACCACCCCCTGCGCACCCCCTGTGGTGTCGAGGAAGTGCCACGCCTGCTGTGCCTGGACGACCGTCGTGCTTTAGCGGCCCGCCGCCGGTGGGAGACCACCCCTGCGACCCCCGGTAGTGTCGAGAATGTGCCACGCTGCTGTGCCTGGACGACCGTCGTGCATAGCGGCCGCGTGAGAGGACCACCCCCTGCGCACCCCTGTGGTGTCGAGAAAGTGCAACGACTGTTTGTGCCTGGTCGGACCCGTCGGCATAGCGGCCGCGGGTGAGAGACCACCCCGTGCGCACCCCCTGTGGTGTGGTGTCGACAGTGTGCCACGCATGCTGTGCCTGGACGACCGTCGTGCATAGCGGCCGCGGTGGGAGACCACCCCCTGCGCACCCCCTGTGGTGTCGAGAGTGTGCCACGCATGCTGTGCCTGGACGACCGTCGTGCATAGCGGCCGCGGTGAGAGACCACCCCCTGCGCACCCCCTGTGGTGTCGCGAATGTGCCACGCATGCTGTGCCTGGACGACCGTCGTGCATAGCGGCCGCGGTGGGAGACCACCCCCTGCGCACCCCCTGTGGTGTCGAGAGTGTGCCACGCATGCTGTGCCTGGACGACCGTCGTGCATAGCGGCCGCGGTGAGAGACCACCCAATGCGCACCCCCTTTATGGTGTCGAGAATCTGCCATGCTTGCTGTGCCCTAGACGACCGTCACGAGTAGCAGCCGCGGTGAGAGATCTCCCCCGGCCGTGGTCTCTTGGGCGGGTCTGCCTGGCCTCTTGGGGGCCTCCTGGGAGCTTCCTGGGGGTCTCTTGGGGGCCTCTTGGGGCTTTCTTGCGGCCTGTTGGGGGCCTCTTGGGGTTCTCTTGGGGGCTTTGTGGGGCTACTTGGGGGCTTGTAGGGGCATTTCGGGGGCGTGTTTGGGCGGGAGGCTCAAAATTTCCGTTCAGGTTGCCCCTGTGGACCTCAATCATGGGGCCGTTTTGGGGCCTCTTGGACCGTCTTGAGGGTTTCTTGGGCCTTCTTGGAGCGCTCTTGGGCCGTCTTTGAGCGGTCTTGAGGGTCTCTCGGGCCGTCTTGGTGTGATCTTGGGGGCCTCTTGGGCCGCCTTGAAAGGTGTGAAAGACGAAGAGGCGGATTGCAAAACATGTACATTTTTTTCCAAGGGGATGAAAGCGATTGGGTGCTTGTGGGAGCCTGTTGGTACGCCGCTTAGGTCTTGGGACGCCGCTTAGGGACCTCTTGGGGCGTCTTGAAGGCCTGTTGGGCCGTCTTGAGGCCATCGTAGGCGCTTGGGGGTGATATTTCGGCGTCTCCTGGCTCGCTTGGACCGTCTGGAGGGCTTCTCGGGCCCCTCTTGGACCGATTTGGAGCCCTCCTGGGCTCCGAAAAAAGAGTTCTTGAGGGTTTCTTGGGCCTTCTTGGAGCGCTCTTGGGCCGTCTTTGAGCGGTCTAGAGGGTCTCTCGGGCCGTCTTGGGGTGATCTTGGGGGCCTCTTGGACCGCCTTGAAAGGTGTGAACGACGAAGAGGCGGATATGTTAATTACAGCTTCCGAGGAACCCCACATACTGATTTTGTGTCTTGTGTGAACCGCGCTACCACTACCACCGCCGTCATGCTCTCAGGTGCCCCCTGTGGTCGTTGAAAGGAGGGGGAGGACGTGTGGGGGGAGAGGAGGGGTTGAGGAGTCATCTGTGACGGTCGCCTGGCAGTTGGATACGAGAGGTAATACGCAATCCCGCACTACAGGCTATGCCTGGACGACCCTGGCACGCATAGGGAGACCACCCCCTGCGCACCCCCTCTCGTGTCGAGAAAATGCCACGCCGGCAATGCCTGGACGACCCTGGCGCGCATAGGGAGACCACCCCCTGCGCACCCCCTCTGGTGTCGAGGAAATGCCACGCCTGCAATGCCTGGACGACCCTGGCACGCATAGGGAAACCACCCCCTGCGCACCCCCTCTGGTGTCGAGAAAATGCCACGCCGACAATGCCTGGACGACCCTGGCACGCATAGGGAGACCACCCCCTGCGCACCCCCTCTGGTAAACGAGAAGATGCCACGCCTGCAATGCCTGGACGACCCTGGCACGCATAGGGAGACCACCCCCTGCGCACCCCCTCTGGTGTCGAGAAAGTGCCACGCCTGCTATGCCTGGACGACCAGGGCACGCATAGGGAGACCACCCCCTGCGCACCCCCTCTGGTGTCGAGAAACTGTCACGCCTGCTATGCCTGGACGACCCTGGCACGCATAGGGAGACCACCCCCTGCGCACCCCCTCTGGTGTCAAGAAAATGCCGCGCTTGCTATGCCTGGACGACCCTGGCACGCATAGGGAGACCACCCCCTGCGCACCCCCTCTGGTGTCGAGAAAATGCCACGCCTGCTATGCCTGGACGACCCTGGCACGCATAGGGAGACCACCCCCTGCGCACCCCCTCTGGTGTCGAGAACAGAACAAACGCCCTGCAATGCTGGACGACCCTGGCACGCATAGGGGGGCCACCCCCTGCGCACCCCCTCTGGTGTCGAGAAACTGCCACGCCTGCTATGCCTGGACGACCCTGGCTCTCATAGGGGGACCACCCCCTGCGCACCCCCTCTGGTGTCGAGAAAATGCCACGCCTGCAATGCCTGGACGATACTGGCACGCATAGGGAGACCACCCCCTGCGCACCCCCTCCGGTAAACGAGAAAATGCCACGCCTCAATGCCTGGACGAACCCTGGCGCGCCATAGGGAGACCCCCCCCCGCACCCCCTCCGGTAAACGATAAAATGCCACGCTTGCAAATGGCCTGGACGACCCTGGCAGGATAGGGGAGACCACCCCCTGCGCACCCCCTCTGGTGTCGAGAAAATGCCACGCCTGCAATGCCTGGACGACCCTGGCACGCATAGGGAGACCACCCCCGGCGCACCCCCTCTGGTAAACGAGAAAATGCCACGCCTGCAATGCCTGGACGACCTTGGCACACATAGGGAGACCAGCCCCTGCGCACCCCCTCTGGTGTCGAGAAAATGCCACGCCTGCAATGCCTGGACGACCCTGGCACGCATAGGGAGACCACCCCCTGCGCACCCCCTCTGGTGTCGAGAAAATGCCACGCCGACAATGCCTGGACGACCCTGGCACGCATAGGGGGGGCCCCCCCTGCGCACCCCCTCTGGTGCCGAGAAAATGCCACGCTTGCTGTGCCTGGACGACCCTGGCACGCACAGGGAAACCACACCCTGCGCACCCCCCTTGGTGTCGAGAAAATACCACGCCTGCAATGCTTGGACGACCTGCCCATTAGGGAGACCACCCCCTGCGCACTTCCCATGGGTTCGAGAAGGTGGCCGACGCCTGCTGTTGCCTGAGACGGCCGTCGTCATACGGCCCGCGGTGAGAGACCACCCCCTCGCACCCCCTGTGGCCAGAGGAAGGTGCCACGCATGCTGTGGCCTGGACGACCCGTGCTGCGTAGCGCCGCGGAAGAGGCTGACCCTTTGCGCACCCCCTGTGGTTTCGAGAAAGTGCCACGCCTGCTGCGCCTGGACGACCGTCGTGCATAGCGGCAGCGGTGAGAGACCACCTTTTGCGCACCCCCTTGTGGTGTCAAGAAAGTGCCGCGCCTGCTGTGCCTGGACGACCGTCGTGCATAGCGGCCGCGGTGAGAGACCACCCCCTGCGCACCCCCTGTGGTGTCGAGAGAGTGCCACGCCCTGTGTTTGCCCTGGACGACCGTCTGGCATTAGCGGCCGCGGTGAGAGACCACCCCCTGCGGCTACCCCCTGTGGTGTCGAGAGTGTGGCCACGCTGCCCTGTGTTTGGGCGACCGGCGTGCATACGGCCGCGGTGGAGAGACCACCCCCTGCGCCCCCCCTCCCCCTTGTGTGCCGAGAAATTGCCACGCCTGCTGTGCGTGGGACGACCGTTGCGGCAGGCGGCTCGCGGTGAGACACCACCCTGTGGGTGTCGAAAGTGCCACGCCCTGCTGTGCCTGGACGACCGTCGTGCATTCGGCCCGCCGGTGAGAGACCCACCCCCTGCGCACACCCCTGTGGTGTCGAGAAAGTGCCACGCCTGCGTGGTCCTGTACGACCGTCCGTGGGCATAGCGGCCGCGGTGTAGACCCCCCCTGCGCACCCCCTGTGGTGTCGAGAATTTGCAACGCCTGCTGTGCTTGGACGACCGTCGTGCATAGCGGCCGCGGTGAGAGACCACCCCCTGCGCACCCCCTGCGGTGTCGAGAGTGTGCCACGCCTGCTGTGCCTGGACGACCGTCGTGCATAGCGGCCGCGGTGAGAGACCACCCTGTGGTGTCGAGAAAGTGCCACGCCTGCTGTGCCTGGACGACCGTCGTGTATAGCGGCCGCGGTGGGGGACCACCCCCTGCGCACCCCCTGTGGTGTCGAGGAAGTGCCACGCCTGCTGTGCCTGGACGACCGTCGTGCATAGCGGCCGCGGTGAGAGACCACCCCCTCCCTGCGCACCCCCCTTGTGGTGCTCCGAGATTTTGGCCACGCCGACTGTGCTTGGACGACCTTTCGATTCATGCGGCCGCGGTGGCGACCACACCCTGCGCACCCCCCTGTGGTGGCGAGAGTGTGGCCACGCCTGCTGTGCCTGGACGACCGTCGTGCATAGCGGCCGCGGTGAGAGACCACCCCCTGCGCACCCCCTGTGGTGTCGAGAAAGTGCCACGCCTGCTGGGCCTGGACGACCGTTGTGCATAGCGGCCGCGGTGAGAGACCACCCCCTGCACAGCCCCTGTGGTGTCGAGGAAGTGCCACGCTTGCTGTGCCTGGACCACAGTCGTGCATAGCGGCCGCTGTGAGAGACCACCCCCTGCGCACCCCCTTTGTAGTGTCGAGAATGTGCCACGCCTGCTGTGCCTGGACGACCGTCGTGCATAGCGGCCGCGGTGGGAGACCACCCCCTTGCGCACCCCCTGTGGTGTCGAGAATATGCCATGCCTGCTGTGCCTGGGCGACCGTCACGGATAGCGGCCGCGGTGAGAGACCACCCCCTGCGCACCCCCTGTGGTGTCGAGAGTGTGCCACGCCTGCTGTACCTGGACGACCGTCGGGCAATAGCGGCCGCGTGAGAAGACCACCCTGTGGTGTCGAGAAAGTGCACGCTTGCCTGTGCCTGGACGACCGTCGTGCATAGCGGCCGAGCTCAAGGACCACCCCCTGCGCACCCCCTCTGGTGTCGAGAAAGTGCCACGCCTGCTGTCCCTGGACGACCGTCGTGCATAGCGGCCGCGGTGAAAGACCACCCCCTGCGCACCCCCTGTGGTGTCGAGAGTGTGCCACGCCTGCTGTACCTGGACGACCGTCGTGCATAGCGGCCGCGGTGAGAAACCACCCCCTGCGCACCCCCTGTGGTGTCGAGAATGTGCCACGCCTGCTGTGCTTGGACGACCGTCGTGCATAGCGGCCGCGGTGAGAGACCACACCCTGCGCACCCCCTGTGGTGTCGAGAGTGTGCCCACGCCTGCTGGTGCCTGGACGACCGTCGTGCATAGCGGCAGCGGTGAGAGACCACCCCCTGCGCACCACCTGTGGTGTCGAGAATGTGCCACGCCTGCTGTGTTTGGACGGCCGCCGTGCATAGCGGCCGCGGTGAGAGACCACCCCCTGCGCACCCCCTTGTGGTGTCGAGGATGTGCCACGCCTGCTGTGCCTGGACGACCGTCGTGCATAGCGGCCGCGGTGAGAGACCACCCCGTGCGCACCCCAGGCCCTGCGACATTGGCGCGTATGGAGGCCGCTGTGAGAGACCACCCCCTGCGCACCCCTTGTGGTGTCGAGAGTGCGCCACGCCTGCTAGGCCCTGCGACCCTGGCGCGCATAGGGAGACCACCCCCTGCGCACCCCCTGTGGTGTCGAGAAAATGCCACGCCTGCTATGCCTGGGCGACCCTGGCACGCATAGGGGGACCACCCCCTGCGCACTCAGCTAAGCTGAGCCGAGCTGTGCCGTGCCGTGCTGTGCTGAGCTGAGCTGAGTGAGGTGAATGTGCGCGGGTGCGGCGCGGCAGGGAAGAGAAGGTGAGGGAGGAGAAGGAAGAGGACACGCGGGTGAGACGCGGAAGGGAAGAAAACCAGAACCCCACGAAGCATGTGGGGAAGCATGCACGTTTTCCAAAGGGAATGGGACGATTTTTGCTTGGGACGCCGCCTAGGGACCTCTTGGGGACCTCTTGGGGCGTCTTGAAGGCCTGTTGGGCCGTCCTGAGGCCACCGTACGCGTTTGGGGGTGATATTCCGGCGTCTCCCGGCTCTTTTGGACCGTCTGGAAAGCTTCTCGGGCCCCTCTTGGACCGATTTGGAGCCCTCCTGGGCTCCGAAAAAGAGCTCATCAGTGTTTATTCCCCACATGTTTCGTGGGGTTTTGGTTTTCTTCCCTGCCGCGGCGCACCCGCGACTCCTCCTC
This sequence comes from Prorocentrum cordatum, assembly GCA_963575745.1. Lineage (NCBI taxonomy): Eukaryota > Dinophyceae > Prorocentrales > Prorocentraceae > Prorocentrum > Prorocentrum cordatum. The sequence goes on along the minus strand of CAUYUJ010016249.1, from coordinate 345,633 downwards.
CCTTCCTCCTCTTCATTCCTCTCCTCAACCCGCGGTCAACACATGCACGGCAAGTACATGAGACACGCGTCTACACACAGCCGCACGCATGCACACCTTCGCACACACAAGACGCATGTTCACTGCATCATACACCCAAGACGTATGCACAGACCGTGAGGGTCGTCCAGGGCAAAGCAGGCATGGCATATTCTCGACACCATAGGGGGTGCACAGGGGGTGGTCTTTCACCGCGGCCGCTATCCGTGACGGTCGTCCAGGGCATAGCAGGCATGGCATATTCTCGACACAAGGGGGGGTGCGCAGGGGGTGGTCTCTCATCGCGGCCGCTATCCATGACGGTCGCCCAGGCACAGCAGGCATGGCATATTCTCGACACCATAGGGGGCGCGCAGGGGGTGGTCTCTCAACCGCGGCCGCTATCCATGACGGTCGTCCAGGGCATCAGCAGGCATGGCATATTCTCGACACAAGGGGGGGTGCGCAGGGGGTGGTCTCTCATCGCGGCCGCTATCCGTGACGTCGCCCCACGCACAGCAGGCATGGCAATATTCTTCGACACCATAGGGGTGCGCAAGGGGTGGTCGTCTCACCGCGGCCGCTACTCGTGACTTCGTCCGGGCACAGCCGCATAAGCATATTTTTTGACCCATAAGGGGGTGCGCGGGGGTGGTCCTTTCATCGCGGCCGCTAATCCGTGACGGTCGTCCAGGGCACAGCAGGCATGCATATTCTCGACACCAGAAGGGGGTGCGCAGGGGGTGTTCTCTCAACGCGGCCGCTATCCGTGACGGTCGTCCAGGCATAGCAGGCGTGGCACTTTCTCGACACCATAGGGGGTGCGCAGGGGGTGGTTTCTCGCTGCGGTCTCTATACGCGCCGGTCGTCCAGGCATAGCAGGCGTGGCACTTTCTCGACACCATAGGGTGTGCGCAGGGGGTGGTCTCTCGCTGCGGTCTCTATACGCGCCGGTCGTCCTGGCATAGCAGGCGTGGCACTTTCTCGACACCATAAGGGGGTGCGCAGGGGGTGGTCTCTCGCTGCGGTCTCTATACGCGCCGGTCGTCCAGGGCACATCAGGCAGGGCATAACTCTCGACACCGAGATGGGGGTGCGCAGGGGGTGGTCTCTCACCGCGGCGCTATCCGTGAGGTCGTCAGGGCACAGCAGGCATGGCATATGCTGCGACACCAAGAGGGGGGTGCGAGGGGGTGGTCTCTACCGCGGCCGCTATCCGTGACGGTCGTCCATGCACAGCAGGCCATGGCATATCTCGCACCAGAGGGGGTGCGCAGGGGGTGGTCCCTACACCGCGCCGCTACCCGTGACGGTCCGCCCTGCACAGCGAAGTCATGCTATATTCTCGACACCCTAAGAGGGGTGCGCAGGGGTGGTCTCTCACCGCGGTTGCTATTCTGTGACGGTCGTCCAGGGCACAGCAGGCATCGCATATTCTCAACACCATAAGGGGTGCGCAGGGGGTGCTCTCTCACTCGGCGCTATCCGTGACGGTCGCCCGGCACAGCAGCATGGCATATTCTCGACACCATGGGGGGTGCGCAAGGGGTGGTCTCTCACCGCGGCCGCTATCCGTGACAGTCGTCCAGGGCACAGCAGGCATGGCATATTCTCGACACCATAGGGGGTGCGCAAGGGGTGGTCTCTTACCGCGGCCAGCTATCCGTGACGGTCGTCCAGGGCACAGCAGGCATGGCATATTCTCGACACCATAGGGGGTGCGCAGGGGGTGGTCTCTCACCGCGGCCGCTATCCGTGACGGTCGCCCAGGCACAGCAGGCATGGCATATTCTCGACACCATAGGGGGTGCGCAGGGGGTGGTCTCTCACCGCGGCCGCTATCCGTGACGGTCGTCCAGGGCACAGCAGGCATGGCATATTCTCGACACCATAGGGGGTGCGCAGGGGGTGGTCTCTCACCGCGGCCGCTATCCGTGACGGTCGTCCAGGGCACAGCAGGCATGGCATATTCTCGACACCATAAGGGGGTGCGCAAGGGGTGGTCTCTCACCGCGGCCGCTATCCGTGACGGTCGTCCAGGGCACAGCAGGCATGGCAGATTCTCGACACGTATAAGGGGTGGTCTCTCTCACCGCGGCCGCTATCCGTGACGGTCGTCCAGGGCACAGCAGGCATGGCATATTCTCGACACCAAAGGGGGGTGCGCAAGGGGTGGTCTCTCACCGCGGCCGCTATCCGTGTTGGTCGCCCAGGGCACAGCAGGCATGGCATTTCTCGACACCATAGGGGGTGCGCAGGGGGTGGTCTCTCACCGCGGCCGCTATCGTGACGGTCGTCCAGGGCACAGCAGGCATGGCATATTCTCGACACCAGAGGGGGTGCGCAAGGGGTGGTCTCTCACCGCGGCCGCTACTCGTGACGGTCGTCCAGGGCACAGCAGGCATAGCATATTCTCGACACCATAAGGGGGTGCGCAGGGGGTGGTCTCTCACCGCGGCCGCTATCCGTGACGGTCGTTCAGGGCACAGCGGTATCGGCGGGGCAACGGCCACCAACATCATTCTCACATGCTTCACTTCAGCCCTCATCACTCCACCCATAATATAAGTATGTGGGGTTCCTCGGTAGCGTAATTCTCTGCCGCGCCGCGCCCGCGACTCACCTCCTCCTCCCCCTCCTCTTCCTTCCTCACTCACAGCACAGCACAGCACAGCACATCAAACACCACAGGGGGTGCGCTGGGGGTGGTCTCCCTATCCGTTGCGGCCTCGCACAGCGTGGCAGGCGTGGCACGTCCTCGACACCACAGGGGGTGCGCTGGGGGTGGTCTCCCTATCCGTCTCGGCCTCGCAATGCGTGGTAGGCGTGGCACTTCCTCGGCACCACATGGGGTGCGCTGGGGGTGGTCTCCCTATCCGTTGCGGCCTCGCAAAGCGTGGCAGGCGTGGCACTTTCTCGACAACACAGGGGGTGCGCTGGGGGTGGTCTCCCTATCCCTTGCGGCCTCGCAATGCGTGGCAGGCGTGGCATTTCATCGAAAACACAAGGGGTTCGCTCGGGGTGGTCTCCCTATCCGCTGCGGCCTCGCAAAGCGTGGCATGCGTGGCACTTCCTCGACACCACAGGGGGTGCGCTGGGGGCGGTCTCCCTATCCGTTGCGGCCTCGCAAAGCGTGGCAGTCGTGGCACTTTCTCGACACCACAGGGGGTGCGCAGGGGGTGGTCTCCCTATCCGTTGCGGCCTCGCACAGCGTGGCAGGCGTGGCATTTCCTCGACACCACAGGGGGTGCGCTGGGGGTGGTATCGCTATCCGTTGTGGACGCGCAGAGCGTGGCAGGCGTGGCACTTCCTCGACACCACAGGAGGTGCGCTGGGGGGTTGGTCTCCCTATCCGTTGCGGCCTCGCACAGCGTGGCAGGCGTGGCATTTCCTCGACACCACATGGGGGTGCGCTGGGGGTGGTCTCCTTATCCGTTGCGGGCTCGCAATGCGTGGCAGGCGTGGCACTTCCTCGACAACACAGGGGGTGCGCTGGGGGTGGTCTCCCTATCCGTCTCGGCCTCGCAATGCGTGGTAGGCGTGGCACTTCCCGGCCCCCACACGTGGAGCGCTGGGGGTGGTTTCCCTATCCGTTTCGGGCTCGCAAAGCGTGGCAGACGTGGCACTCCCTCGACACCACAAGGGGGTGCGCTGGGGGTGGGCTCCCTATCCGTTGCGGCCTCGCAAAGCGTGGCAGGCGTGGCACTTCCTCGACACCACAGTGGGTGCGCTGAGGGTGGTTGCCATATCCGTTTTCGGTCGTCGCAAAGCGTGGCAGGCGTGGCATTTCCTCGACACCACAGGGGGTGCGTTGGGGGTGGTCTCCCCATCCGTCCTGGGCTTGCAAATCGTGGCGGGTGTGGCACTTCCTCGACACCACAGGGGGTGCGTTCATCCATTCATCCATCTTCGACGCCACCGTGGAAGAGGAGCTTGCAGAACATTCGTACTGAAGTTTCGGAAAGGGCTGGATGTGGCATGGGGCATGGTGTATGAACACACACGACAAAAGAAACAGTATGTGGGATTTTTCGGTATCGTAATTGGGCCTTCTTGCTGCGCTCGTGGGCCGTGTTTGAGCGGTCTTGAGGGTCTCTCGGGCCGTCTTGGGGTGATTTTGGGGCCTCTTGGACCGCCTTGAAAGGTGTGAAAGACGAAGAGGCGGATATGTAAAAAATATACGTTTTCCCAAGGGAATGGTATAATGTTTGCTTGTGGGAGCCCTCTTGGGGCGCCGCTTAGGGACCTCTTGGGGCGTCTTGGCGGCCTGCTGGGCCGTCTTGAGGCCATCGTAGGCGTTTGGGGGTGATATTTCGGCGTCTCCCGGCTCCCTTGGACCGTCTGGAGGGCTTCTCGGGCCTCTCTTGGACCGTTTCGAGCCCTCCTGGGCTCCCACAAGGGACCTTGCCGACACGCAACCGACATCCTCTCAGAATTCACGCTGACCTCCAGAGCCCCCCACACATTTCCAGGACCACCCCAAGCTCATCCTTACCCAATCGAAATTGGAGGAAAACGCAGTGAAGGATGCAAGGGTGAGGGACGCGAGAAAAACTGAGTGTTGGGGATCTGGGCAGGGGGCATTTCGGAGAGCTCATGGATGCTTCTGGGAGTCTTTTCTGGGAGCATCAAGGAGCTTCTCAGGAGGAGTACTTGTGACCCTCTTGGGAGCCCTTGGAGGCTTCTGGGAAGCTTCTTGGGAGCTCTTGGAGGCCTCGTGGGGTCTTGGGAGCCCTTGGAAGCTTCGTGGGAGCTTCTTGGGAACTTTGGGAGGCCTCGTGGATGGCTCTGGGTGGGCCCTCTTGGTGGTCTCTTGGGGGGGTCTGCCTGGCCTCTTGGGGGCCTCCTGGGAGCTTCCTGGGGGTCTCTTGGGGGCCTCTTGGGGCTTTCTTGCAGCCTGTTGGGGGCCTCTTGGGGCTCTCTTGGGGGCTTCGTGGGGCTACCTGGGGGCTTGTAGGAGCCTTTCGGGGGCGTGTTTGGGCGGAAGGCTCAAAATTTCCGTTCAGGCTGCCCCTGTGGACCTCAATCATGGGGCCGTCTTGTGGCCTCTTGGACCGTCTTGAGGGTTTCTTGGGCCTTCTTGGAGCGCTCCTGGGCCGTCTTTGAGCGGTCTTGAGGGTGTCTCGGGCCGTCTTGGGGTGATCTTGGGTGCCTCTTGGACCGCTTTGAAAGGTGTGGAAGACGAAGAGGCGGTTATGTAAAACATGTACATTTTTCCAAAGGGGAATGGGACAATTTTTGCTTGTGGGAGCCCTCTGAGGGCGCCGCTTAGGGACCTCTTGGGGCGTCTTGAAGGCCTGTTGGGCCGTCTTGAGGCCATCGTAGGCGCTTGGGGATGGTATGTCGGCGTCTCCCGGCTCTCTTGGACCGTCAGGAGGGCTTCTCGGGCTCCTCTTGGACCGACTTGGGGCCTTCCTGGGCTCCGAAAAAGAGTTCTTGAGGGTTTCTTGGGCCTTCTTGGAGCGCTCTTGGGCCGTCTTTGAGCTGTCTAGAGGGTGTCTCGGGCCGTCTTGGGGTGATCTTGGGGGCCTCTTGGACCGCTTTTCCTAAGGGAGCGAGACGTTTTTTGCTAGTGGGAGCCCTCTTGGGACGCCGCTTAGGGACCTCTTAGGGACCTCTTGGGGCGTCTTGAAGGCCTGTTGGGCCATCTTGAGGCCACCGTAGGCGTTTGCGAGTGATATTCCGGCGTCCCCCGGCTCTTTTGGACCGTCTGGAAAGCTTTTCGGGCCCCTCTTCGACCGATTTGGAGCCCTCCTGGGCTCCGAAAAAGAGTTCTTCAGGGTTTATTGGGCCTTCTTGCAGCGCTCTTGGGCCGTCTTTGAGCGGTCTTGAGGGTCTCTCGGGCTGTCTTGGGGTGATCTTGGGAGCCTCTTGGACCGCCTTGAAAGGTGTGAAAGACGAAGAGTCTGATATGTAAGAAATGCACGTTTTTCTAAGGGAATGAAGCGATCTTGCTTGTGGGAGCCCTCTTGGGGCACCGCTTAGGGACCTCTTGGGGCGTCTTGAAGGACTGTTGGGCCGTCTTGAGGCCATCGTAGGCGCTTGGGGATGGTAGGTCGGCGTCTCCCGGCTCTCTTGGACCGTCAGGAGGGTTTCTCGGGCTCCTCTTGGACCGACTTGGAATCCTCCTGGGCTCCGAAAAAGAGTTATTGAGGGTATCTCAGGCCTTCTTGGAGCGCTCTTGGGCCGTCTTTGAGTTGTCTAGAGGGTGTCTCGGGCCGTCTTGGGGTGATCTTGGGGGCCTCTTGGACCGCCTTGAAAGGTGTGAAAGACGAAGAGGCGGATATGTTAAAAATGAACGTTTTCCAAAGGGAATGGGACGTTTTTTGCTAGTGGGAGCCCTCTTGGGACGCCGCTTAGGGACCTCTTAGGGACCTCTTGGGGCGTCTTGAAGGCCTGTTGGGCCATCTTGAGGCCACCGTAGGCGTTTGCGAGTGATATTCCGGCGTCCCCCGGCTCTTTTGGACCGTCTGGAAAGCTTCTCGGGCCCCTCTTCGACCGATTTGGAGCCCTCCTGGGCTCCGAAAAAGAGTTCTTCAGGGTTTATTGGGCCTTTTTGTAGCGCTCTTGGGCCGTCTTTGAGCGGTCTTGAGGGTCTTGAGGGCCGTCTTGGGGTGATCTTGGGGGCTTCTTGGACCGCCTTGACAGGTGTGAAAGACGAAGAGGCGGATATGTTAAAAATGAACGTTTTCCAAAGGGAATGGGACGATTTTTGCTTGTGGGAGCCCTCTTAGGGCGCCGCTTAGGGACCTCTTGGGGCGTCTTGAAGGCCTGTTGGGCCGTCTGGAGGCCATCGTAGGCGCTTGGGAGTGATATTCCAGCGTCTCCCGGCTCTCTTGGACCGTCTGGAGGGCTTCTCGGGCCTCTCTTGGACCGTTTCGAGCCCTCCTGGGCTCCGACAAGGGACCTTGCCGGGAGTCTGCCGGGAGTCTGCCGGGACCTTGCCGGGAGTCTGCCGGGACCTTGCCCGGACCTTGCCGGGGTACTTTTCGTTCGGGGACCTCCAGGGCCCGCCCCGCGCGCGCGAACTAGAACTATTGTTGAGCAGTTACCGGAGATCTTAGCACGCCTCTGGCCCGTTGGGCCGGCGAATTTGCGCCTTGATTACCGTATCAGTCGTTCTACTTGGTCATACGCAAATGTGGTACGACCTTTGGCCATGTCAGCATTCGTAGTAATTTCGATCGGCGTACCTGCATCCTACGTGGTATTTATGTGGCGCGGAATCAAACGAGCACGGCGGAAGAGGCTGGTTGCCATTTCAGACGATGGCGAAACTTGGAATGAGCTAGTTATGAAAGAAACAGGCAGATCTTGGAGTGCCCTCTACGGGCATTATAAGGCTGATTACTGGTGGTTTGAATGTGTTACAATGTATCGACAGATGCTTCTCGCAAGCGTTGCTCTTGTCGCTGGCGAGACTGCGACTGGCTACATATTCTTTTCCATATGCATCGCCTGTTGCTACGCCGTAGTTTTAGCGTTCTGCAAGCCGTACGAGCGAGAGTGTGACAACCGCGCGCAGTTGCTGGCCACACAGGCGCTCTTATTAATGTTTAGCTGTCAGATCGTCACATCAAACACTGCCTACGCGGAAGACGTACCGCATGATCGACACCGCGCCGAGATTGGAGAAATGTTACTCATCGCCGTCTACATTGGCGTCTTCGTCGGTCTGACACTGTACGTGATCATCCAGACTATCCCCCCGGAGCTGAGCGATCCTGCGGAGCGCGCCATCCGAACAGCATTCGCGTGGTGCTGCTCGAATGACCACGAAAGCCGCGCACAGGAGCGTTCGCCGCCTTCGTTCAAGATATCCTTGTAAGGGGTGTCACGGGGAAGGGGCGGGACGATTCGCCCGCCATTCTTGTACGAAGTGGAGGCAGAGAAGAGTCTACCGCTGTCGACTCGTTTGCCGACGCGAGTCTATCGCTGCCGGTGCTCTCGCTTACGCTTGTGTAGGGCACGTCCGCTACAGGACCTAACAAGCAAGAAAAAAAGAAACCACTGAAAAAACACTAAAAGGGTTTTTCTAGCTCTGGAAATAACACTGCTTTTTCACATCGTGTTTAATTAAAAATCACTCATATCCAACTCCCGCGCCGCACTCGCGCTCTGTCATAATGCTTTTCAATTGATCACTAGCGCGGGAGGGCATGGGCCCCACCATCTACAATGACTCATAATTCACAACACTCCCCTTTTCTTCCCCTAGTCAACGCACAACGGCAATCCAGCCGCATCCGCGCGTTGCTTTGTCACGCGCGCGCATGGCTAAAAAACGATACTCGGATGGTGCTCTCGCCTCTGCGCCTATTGCACATTGGCCTCCCATTCTACAATCATTCGCTATGGATGCTGATCTCCTGTCTCCCCGAAAACGTCGGCTGTTCGACATTTGGGGGAGACGGAGGGCCGAGGGGGGAGGGGAAGGCGGGGGGGGGAGGGAGGGCGGGTGAATGGAAACGGGGAAGGGAGGGGGGAGGAGGGGCCATAATGAAGTGGAGGGTCTGCTGGCACATCATGAAGCGAAGACGGGGGTGAGGGTTGGTGTCGGGGCGGGGCTAGACTCAAAATCGAGATTGGGCTTAACCTTAGGGGGGTGGTGCGGTGGGCAGGGGACGGGGGGGAGGAGTTGGGGGAAGGCAAGTTGTGAGGAATCATCGTTAGGCCTACGGGCTTAGCCTAGGGCCCAAGAAGGGCCGAATGGCTGGTTCCATGAGTTCAGGAAGGGAGGCGCACGGATTTAAAATTAAGCACCATGGCGAGGCCAAATTACTTATGCCAGGAAACGTTGGAGCTAAGTTTTAATCTGACCAAGGGTTTCACACGTGAGGGGTGTGCGGAGGGGTGGGAGGTTCAAAGTTAAGCTCAAAAAGCGTAGGGGGCGGGGGGGGGGGCCCGTCCTTCCTCCGCTCCCCTTTTCCGCCCCAATCCTCCTCCACTATTCGCGGGGGGCGGGCGGCCACGGCCGATAGGCCTACGAATAGTGGCGACCAGGTTGCAACAGACTCTGGGTTGCAACAGACTCTGGTTTGCAGCCAGACTCTGGCTCTGGGTTGCAGCCAAGGGCCCACGCATGGGCCGAATACCCGACGCAACAACAGAAGCAGCAAGAAGAGCAGCCAGGGGGGAGGTGGAGGGTCGGCCCTGGCGCCGAGTCCGAGGCCAGAACGGCCTCACTGGAAGGCCAGCGCCTTCTCGCACCGCCCCCTCAGGAGCGCGTGCGCCCTCTCGAAGCCGCCGACGTCGGCGAACTTCTCCTTGACCTTCACCATGTCGGCCTGGAGCTGCGTCTTGCCCGACGCCGTCTTGAGCAGGTGCATCGCCCTGCCCTCCAACTCTACTTCTTTGACGTCGTTCTGCACTCGTAGCACCTGCTGGATGAGGTCGTCGTGCAGGCGGTGGCCGACGGCCTCCGCGTACTGCACGTAGGCGTCGCGGTCCTTGAAGGCGGACGCAAAATTGCCCCTTCCCTCCCAGGTGTCCTGGGGAGGGAAAGGGGGAGGTAGGTAGGAGGGGTAGGTAGGTATGAGGGGGAAGGTAGGAGAGGTTGGGAGTCCTGCTCTAAGGAGTCGACGCGGCTCTTGATATCCTTGATGCTGAAATTCTGGACGCTGAGCTTGTCGTTGGCGAGGTCCTGCAAGGCCTTCAGGGCGGCGCCGTCAGGGAGGTCGGCGTACCAAGGCTTGCCGTCCTGGCCGCCATGCGAGCACGGCTCGATCGCATCGGCCGCCTCTTTGAGCTTCTTCTCGTCGTAACCGACCACAAACATCACGCTGTCCGAAATCCTCTGCTGCATATTCTTGAACTGGTCGGCGAAAGCCAAGTGCTCGCACTTGCAGGCCATTGTCGTCGCAGAAGTCATTGAAGACACCCGCCGCCTTCGCCATCACATTTGCCTTGCCGACGGCGCCTCTCGTGCACGACCTCGCGCGCGAGACGTCCTGGAGCACGCCGCCAGCGTTGGGCATCTCGGAGACGAGGCCCTTGAACGGATCGAAGAAGCCCACTGCAGCGCGGCACATGGCGGCGGCAGATTTGATCACCTTGGCGTCCTGGCTGCATGAGGAGCTCACCGCCACGGCAGAGAGGGCATCAGCCAGCGCAGCATCCCCTTCCAATCTGGTTGCAATAGGCCTTGAAAGCGTGCTTGGTGATGGTGCTGGCACACTTGATGGCATATGTGTTCACCTCCCCGGGGAGCTTGATGCCCGCCATGTTGTTGCAAGTCGACACCAGCTTCAAGTAGGGGGCATCGTCTGCAATCACTCCGTCTTCTGCCAACGGCAAGGTGTCAATATCATTGAAGGCTTGTTTCAAGACATCGATGCGGGCCTTAGAATTCGACGCTGCGATCACATAGTCTATCTTGGTTGCCATCGTCTGTGCATCGTCGTCCATCACGTACACCTTAGTCGCGAGGGTCACGGACCCGCGGATGCTCGCAAGGTGGTCGGCGGAAACAACGTCTGTAGAGAACTCGTTGTGGGACAACCCCTGGACTACTGCCCCAAGCGCCTTCCTGGCTTTCTCGCAGGCCTCGTCCATGACACCAGGGCGCATCACCGCTTCCCAAAGGAGGGCTTTCTCCATGAAGAGCTGCAGGTGGCGGGTCACGTTAGAGAATTTCGAGGCGAGTCCGTCGGCACCGAGGTTTACGTGCGCCCAAACTCATCAGACAGGTTGTTTGCCTCATCATTGTGCTTCTTGTCCTTGGCGTCGTAGTGCCGCAACCCCTCGGCTTTCTTCTGGTAGAACGGCGCCGTCAGCAACGCCGCGCTGACGAACATGCCAATACTCTGCGGCCCACTCTGCCTGGAAGGTGACTCAGGAGGCGCGCGCTGCTCCAACTCATTCAACACCGCCACTTGTTCAGCGAGGTCGTCGTCACGCTGAGGCAGGAGAAGGCTTTGAAGCGCCCTCAGACTCAATGTCAGTTCGTAGAAGTCGCTGCTGAAGTCCGCGGGCGCTCTGCCATCTTTCAGGTCTTGATCCACCAGCGGCAACACTTGTTGTACCAACTCTTTGGCAACATCTTCGTACGCAGCGTCCTTGAGCACGATGCCGCTCACGAAGTCCTTGCAGAAGGCCGCCTTGAACTCTCCAAGCTTCGTGGGGTCGCCGACCTCCATCTCAATCAACTTGGGATCCAAAGGGTCGAACGAAGTAATGGATATGTCATCTTGCACCGTGTTCGGCCTGCAAGCGACGAACGCTTCAGCCATGCCGTTGCCTCCCCCACGCGTCTGCAGCGCTTTATCAAAGACCTCGCGCAAGGACATGTTGGTGAGCGCTATCTGCATCACTTCGGGGATTGGCACCTTGGCGTGCTTGAGCCGACGCAGGTTCTCCTTGAGCTCGCTGGGGCCCAAAGTTGTAAGCTTCGACGCCTTCGTCTGATGGGTGACGTGCACCAGTGCCACGTGCGCGTTCAGCACGCCGAAGTCTCCAGCATGCTGCGGCATGTTGCGCAATCTCGAAAGTAGTTGACCCCCCTGGACCCTTGCGCGCCCCAAGGGTTGATCGGCCAAGATGTCTGTCAAATTGTTCTTCTCCTTCCAGTACTGCACCTTCCCAGCGATGTCTCTTGGGCAGGACTCGTGGCCAGGGGCCGCCGTCTGGCCGCTCACTGAAGGGGCGCAGGGCGGCGGCGCCGAGGCGCAGCTTCCGGTTGCAACAGCATGCGATGCAAGGGCCGCGGCTGTCAGCCCAGGCCCAGGTGGAGGAGAAGCCGAAGTTGGTCGACCAAGCTGTGCTGCGCGGTGCCACGTCGCAGGAGGAGGGTCGCTAACTGGTGACCTCGAAGCCAATGGTGAACTGCGGGGGGGGCCAATAGGCGAACCCACGCTCGCCCCAGCGCTGAAGCCTGCGTCTGGACCCCTGGCGATTGCGAATTCGCTCTCGCCTTCGCCTTCGCCCCCTTCTTCCCTGCCCTGTCCGTCGCGACGCTGATGGCCTGGAAACTGGAGGCGCTGCGGTCCTGGAAGATCTCCTCGTCGACGTTCGTGGCATTCTTCTCGCGCAGCATCTCCGCCATCATCTCGACGGCGTGGCCCTCGGGCAGCAAGTTGTGCTTCAGGATCTTGATGGCCTTCCCGACCTCAAGCCGCACCCTGCGGTGGTCTCTTGTCAGGTCGCCCCCCCAGTCATCACGCAGCAGGAAGAGCGGCTCAGGCTTGCCAGTGTCATTCCACAGGGTGCACGCGTCTAACATCAAGAAGGTGGGGGCGCAGCCTGTAAGATCATTGACCTCTTTCGCGCTCAACCCCAACACCTCCCGATATATAACAATGTTCCTATACTTCTCCTCGTTGACCCCTGCCGCGGGGAAGCCGCGATCAACGGGGTCCAAGTTCTGCACCTCGCGCACCTTCTTGACCCCCTCCTTGAGCGAGGCGCTCTCCCGAATCATGTGAGCTGCATCATCTGACGAACTGAGGGCCTTGCCCAAAGCCGACCGCACCTTCCCGTCGCAAGGGTTGAAGAAAGAGCCGATTGGTTTACCCGGTTCATCTGTCGCCCACTGGACCTCTTGGGGCTGAAAGAAAGTGGAACGAAAGACTACGCGTCCGCTACCATTACATGTCCGACTCACGTTTTCCCCGAACTAACCCAGCCTACCCCCGCCAGGTCAACCAGACAAGTACGAGCCAGATTTGGCCCACAATGTGATCTCATGATCGTTCCAGTATACATTGGGGAAAACTGCAAGGGGCAATCGTCGGATATCCAATGGCAGGGGCCTCATCCAAGAATGCGAAACGGAGTAATAGCCGAGTAGTCCCACCAACTCTTCTGGGCTTGCTTAAGGAGCTCAGTATTACAACCTGTTTCACCTTTCGAAGAGGGGTTTACCCCTCCCGCTACCCCCTACCCCTCGGCGTGGACGCGGGCGGGAGGGTTGGGCGCGCGTGCGTGGGGGGGTGGTAGAGCGACCCAGATGGCCCAAGAGGGCCCGAGGAGGGCTCCAGGTCGCCCAAGATGATTTCCAAGATGGCTCAAGACAGTGGTTCAACCTGGCCTCCAACATGCCTCTCAGAGGCCACGCCCCCGAGTTGCCCGAACCTTATCAACGCCTAGAGGACCCCGAGAGCCCCCTCCCCCCCCCAAAAAAAAAACCACAAGTCCGCCTGACAAGTGTGCTTGTCACGAAGCCCTGGAGATCCTGCATACTCTCTCGCCTGGTTTCCCTCTGTGGTGCTCCTCTCTCTCTCTCTCTCTCTCTCTCTCTCTCTCTCTCTCTCGCTCTCGTTCTCTCTCGTTCTCTCTCTCTCTCTCTCTCTCTCTCTCTCTCTCTCTCTCTCTCGCTCTTGTTCGTTCTCTCTCTCTCTCTCTCTCTCTCTCTCACTCGTCCCCCTCCATTTGCCCCGTCTCTATCTCCATCGCTCTCCACCTCTCTCCCTCTGCCAATCCCTATACATATGCATCGGCTTATATGTGTATGTGCACATACATCTCTGTAGACGTCATACTCCATCTCTGTCTCTATCTCCCCCCTCTCGCTGCGCGCGCGTAGCAATCCATCCGGGGAGCGGCGCGCAGGGGGGCCCAGCGCAAGCGCGCGAGAAACAATCGCTGCCACCCCCCATCACCGCCCCCCTCCCCTGCCCCCTTCCGCCAGCCCGATCCCTTCCGCCGCCCTGCCCCCTCCTTTTCCCATTCCGCCTCCTCCACTTAATCCCCCTCCATATTTCTGAACGCGGGGGGCAGGCGGAAGACGGCAGAGCACGCGCAAGAGTTTCAAAGCGGCCCCCAATCCGCCGAATTCATGTCGCAGAGAACGCAAGAGTCCACGACATCACCCTGCCCAGCTGTCGGGGCCCCGCTGGCGGAGCGTCTCGTGCCCCTGCCTGCGCCGCGCCCGCGAGGCGGCCTCCTGCTTGCCATCGCTGCAAACCAGAGGACGCATGCTGCGCGCGCGTGGGGACACGCCAAAACAATCTCCACCTCCCTGGAAACCCCGGGCAAGAAGAGAAATTATACCGGAATGCCAGATTGTCGCAACGAGCGCAGGGATGGTGCGCAAAGTTCTAGGAACGGAACAAGCGTAATGCCCTATGACTGCAGCATCTACCGAAGGGGTGGCCAATGCAGGGGTTATCACCAGAAACTTGCCTATATGAATCCTTCCTTACTCGAGGAGTACTTGTCCATGGTCACGGGTATGGCGTCTCCTGTGGCTTTCTGGTGATGCCTACGGTTTCCTGGTGTTTCCTATGGTGTCGGACTACGTGTGTTTCATATGGAATCGTGATGCGTCCTATGGTATTCCTATGGCTTCGATGTGTCCCGATGGTTTCATACATGTATCCCATGGGGCCCCAGTACTCTGTGATCGTTGCAGGCGCACGTGTGGATGCATGAGCAACGCGGCAAGGAGCAAGCGGCTTCTTGGATGGGCGTGGAGAAAGCCCCAAAACACACGCGCACACAACCACCACCACCACCACCACTACCCACCCCACCCCACACCACACCACACCACACCACGCACGCACACGCGCAAACACACCACAGAAACAATGCGCAGCGCATGTTGAAGATACTGCACCCCCAACTCAGCCCAAATGGACGCCAACGGCTGGCGACCCGACAAAACTGTGCCACGCGGGCCCCGTCAAGGAAACACGGCTTTGAGTTGATCTGGCGCGGGCAGAGTCACCTTGGGATAATGCCGCCAGAGCCCCCCCCCCAACAAAAGGGTGTCTTGGACCAAAATCGGGAGGCTCTCCTCATGGCGCCCTCTTGGGTCTGCATGGGCCATCGTGGGGCCATGGTGGGGCTTTCGTGTTCACGAGCTCCGCCCCCCCCGTCCCCCTTCCCCTCGCCCAGGGGGGGATGGGGGGGGGGGGGGGGGGGGGGGGTCGTCGTAGCGGGGGGGGGGGGGGGGGGGGGGGGGGGGGGGGGAATGGGAGGGGTGCTAGAGCACCCCCCCCCCCCCCCCCCTCCTCCCCCATCTTCTCGGTGCGCTCGTTGAGCACCCGCATTGGGGCACGATTAAATTTCTGAGGCGGCTCCAAGCAAGCCCCGAAGAGCTCCTGGGAAGACTCCACACGCAGCCTGCTTGACGTCTTGGGGGAGGGAGGGGGCGGGGCAAGGCTGGGCAGGTTGTCGACGGCGGGGGCGGCTGCGCGGGGGAGGGAGGGGGGGAGGGGGGGGGGAAGGGGGAGATTGGGTTGGGCGGGGTGGGGCGGAGCGGGGCGTGGGGAGGCGGGGCCCTCTTTAGCCCCGAGAAGACAGCCTCGAGACGGCCCCGCAAAAAGCCGAGAGGGCCCAATAAGGCCCGAGCGGCCCCAAGAAAACGAATCAATTCCGATGCGCGGCTGCGGGGCCAAGTGGCGCGATAGCCCCTGGTCCGAGAGTTCGAGAGGAGCGCAATGAACACCATTGGTTATAGTGGAGCGCAGCTGAGTCACATGGGGCCTGACGGAGCCAATTGCACCCTAATCGAGGCCAGTGGGGCCCGATGAGGGCCAATGCAGCCCACCCAGTGGAATCCAATTACCAGAGTGAGGAGGGAATGTTGTCCAATGGATGGAGCCCGCTGTGAACGAATGGTGGCCAATGGAACTCAGTTGGCCCCAATGGAGCCCAATGTGCATTCAAACGAGGCCCATTGCCAGTCATAGGGCACAGGGCGAACAAGGGGGGAATGGATGCCAACGGATTTGAACGGGGGGGGAGGGGGGGGGTCAGCCAAGGCACTTATTCATATGTTACATTGGCGCTGGCGGATGCCGCCGTCCACCTCGGGCACCATACCGCGTAGAGGTCGGATGCCTACCTGAACGCGTTTGGAAACCCCCTCTGCGCCCGATCTGACAAATCTCGGGCTGTTGCGGGGCCTCTGGGTCAATTGCAGTTGGGTTGAATCAAACATGGATGCGAATGCAGACTTGGCCGCCCCTCCCCCCCCCCCTCTCTCTCTCCCGAGGGCGCCATTTCAGACATATGCGGGGCCACCTCGGGGCCGCCACGAAACGTGTAATGAGCCCCAGCACGCACGCGCGCACATGCACACACGCACGTAGACACACACAACCACACACACAACCACACACACACACAACCACCCACCTCCACCAACACCACCACCACCACTACAACCACCACCCGCCACCCCCGCCACCAGCAGCAGCAACACCACCACCACCACCCACCCACCCACCCACAATACACACACACGCACCACTACCGCCACCACCACCAACACCAACACCACCACCAGCACCCCCACCACCGCGCAGACACACACCAAGACTCCCCCTCACCCTCCCTCCTCACTTCTCTCGAAAATCAACCTTTTCTCATTGCCTCATGGGGCCATCTCGGGAGCGACATATGGCCCCCCGTCGGAAATAATTCGGGTGCCACATGAGACACTTCCACTGTATGCTTCCTAATGTACGATGTGCTGAGGGCCCCCTTGGGCCCCCCTGGAAGCCACCTGGGGGGAGGGGGCGGGGGGGGGGTGGATGAGAGATGGGGGGGGGGGGGGGGGGGGGGGGGGCGGGCGTGGGGGGCTCTGGGGACCTCGGACAGCCTGAAAAGCCCGAAGTCGTTGTTCTCTTGGTTCGTAACGTTTGTTCTTGGCAATGATATGGTTGCGGCGCTATCATTTCGCTTTGAGACCCCCCCCCCCCCCCCCCCCCTCCGCGCCTCATCCCCATGTCCCACCGACCTCGCTCGCCCATCGCCCGACCATCGCCGCTGCTCTCCGCGTGCTCATTCGGGCGCGCCCCTCGCGCGCTTCGGTGCCACATAGGGAGCTCCGCCGAAGGCCATTGCGGCGCAATCCGCACCGCGGCGCAGATGCCATTGCAGCGCAGCCCTCTCGCGCGCACTGCTGCGCCATAAGGATGTCCGCGGAGGGCCCCTGCGCCGCAGCCCGCGCGGCGGCGCGGGGGGGATGTCGGCGCTCTTGTCGCGCGCCTCGCGGCCGAAGGGGCGCCCCGCCGAAGGCCCTCGCAGCGCAATCCGCGCGGCGGCGCCGCGCCCATTCGGCCACCCCTTCCCTTCCCCCCTTCCACCCCCTCCCCCCCCCCTCCCGCGCGCGCCCCCCCCCGCCCCCGCCTGCGCGCGCGCCGCCGCCGCCGCGCCCCACCCCGAAAAGAAAGAAAGACAGAGACCAAACAAAAAAGAAAGAAAACTAAAAAAAGGAGAAAAACTTAAGATTGATCGCTTTTATATGCGCGCGCGTCATTCAATATGTAAATCCCAAACCCTCGATGCCCGCCCTCTTCGTCTTCGGTCGTACCCCTTTGGGGGTATATCTTTTTTACTCGCCACGTGTAGTTGGCGCAGCCCCTAAAACAGGAAGAGCAGGGGGAAGGGGGAAGGGGGGGCGAGGAGGAAAAGAGCGGGGGGAAGGGGGGGGGGGGGGGGGGCAAGGGGGGGAGGATGGATGGGGCGAAAGAGGTTAGCAGGAGGGGGGGGGGGGGGGGGGGGGGGGGGGGGGCAAAACAAAAGAGGAGGTAAACAAACGGACGAACCAGACAGACGGGTCGAGCGGCGGACTCTGAGGGGCGGGTTGGGCTGGCGGGGCGGGCGGGCGCCAGCGGACGGGTCGGGCGGCTGACCCTCGCTGGCCGGCCGGGCGGGCGGTGGCTTAAAGCGGGCGGGCGAGATGCCAAGAGAGCGAACGGGCGGGCTGTGACAGGCGGATCGGGCGGGCGAAACCTGGCGGGCGGGTGACTAAAGGGTGAATCCTGAATGAATCACGAGGCGCACCCCCGATGCCCGCCCTCTTAGTATTCGAGCGCACCCCCGTTAGGAGGAATATTTCTTTTTGGAAGGGCGGGCGGAGGGGCGAGGGAGGAGGGGGGGGGCAGAGAGGGGCGAGGGAGGAGGGAAGTCCCAGGCGGGGGCGGGGGTCCGGAGTAATTTGCGAGGAAGTCTCATGCGGGGGCGCCTCCGCCTGAGTAAACTGCGAGGAAGTCCCTGGCGGGGGCGGGGGTCCTGAGTAAATTTGGAGGAAGTATCAGGCGGGAGCCGTTGTTGTTGTTGTCCGGGGGGCCAACAGCGCAGTTTGATGCCCGCGACTTCCTTTCATAAAAAACAGCGCGAGCCCCGGAAGGGGCACTTCGCTTGAAAAATACAATGCCCGCCGGAGGGGGGGGGATCAACAATAATTATTCTTCAGTAATTAGAGTTCAACAACAACAACAACAACAACAACAACAACCACACACGCACACCCACACACACACGCACACGCACACGCACGCGCACACGCACACGCACACGCACGCGCACACGCACACGCACACTCACACGCACACGCACACGCACACAGACACACAGACACACACACAGACACAGACACACACACACACATACTCACACACACACACACACCGCGCGTTCCGCGGCCCAATATAGTGGACGCCCGCCAAAGACCCTGCGGCGCAGTCCGCATGGCGGCACTGCGCTCATTTCGGCTAGCACGTCGCACGCTTCGCGGCCCCGTGGGGCCCTTTGCCGAAGGCAAGCGAGGCATTCGCGGAATCCGCGCCAATGTCGGGCGCGGGGGGGGGGGGGGGGGGGAAGGGGGGAACGAGGGGGGGGGGGGGGGGGGGGGGGGGGAGGGGGGGGGGGAGGGGGGGGGGGGGGGGGGGGGGGGCACAGAGTGCATGGGGGGGGTGAAGGTGCCATAACGCCCGAATGAGCTTGATCCCGCGCACCCCCATCCCCCCCCCTCCCTCCCCCGCTTCCCCCCCGCCGCGCGCGCGCGCGCGCGCACGCGCACACACGCGCGACCACACAGGCACACAACACACACGCACACACACACAGACACAGACACATCACAGACCCACACACACACACTACCACCACTCACCTAACACACATCCAACCGCCCCCATTTCCCCAGGAGATCGATCGCGATCTTCCCGACCAGAACTCGGCTAAACTGGTAGCCGACCAATTCTGATGGCCCCTCTGCCGCTTCAGGAGCTCCGCAGGGCGCCCTCTTGGAGATGCAGCGGTGGGATTCCTCGGGGCCGCCCTATTCTTGAATCGGGCGCCCCCCCGCCCGCATTTCAAGCTACTACGATTACAAATTTTCTACATTTGTCTACCTTGGGGGGAAGGGTGGGTGGGGGGGGGAGGGGAGGGGGGGGTCGGGGGCTCTCTCTCTCTCTCCTCTCTCTCCTCCCTCTCTCTCTCTCTCTCTCTCTTTCTCTCTCTATCACTCTCTTTCTCTCTCTCTCTTCTCTCTCTCTCTCTCTCTCTCGCTCTCCTCTCTTCTCTCTCTCTCTCTCTCTCTCTCTCTCTTTCTCTCTCTCTCTCCTTTCTCTCTCTCTCTCTCCTCTCTCTCTCTCTCTCTCTCTCTCTCTCTCTCTCTCTCTCTCTCTCTCTCCTTCATTTCCCCTCCCCCTCTCTCTTTATGTTATCCATGTTTCGCTCTCTCCCTCGACGCCTATTAAGGATGTCTATCGGGCCATCTCGGCGCCGCCCGAAAATTTACATTGGGCGCGCATGGGGCGCGCGAGGTTGGGCGGGGCAGGGCGGGGCGAGCGAGTGCCGGCGATGGCGGGGCGGGCGGGCGGTGCGAGCCCCATTGGGGCATTGGGGGCCTCAATGGGCGCTTTGAGGGCTTCTTGGGCCGCCCTGAAGCCATCTTGCGTTCCTTGGGGCGCTCTTCGGCAATATTGGCGCCGTGGGGAACCCCCCTGGGGCTGTCTTGGCGGCATGCTGAGCGACCTTGGGAGGGCGCCTTGGGCCGCCTTGGGGGCTCCTTGGGCCGTCTTGGGTGCATATTGAGCGTTCTTGGGCAGCCTTGCGCCGATTGCAGAACAACGCGCGCGTCTGAGGGTCCGATTCCGCCCCCCCCCCCCCTCCCTCCCCCGCCGCCCACGCCGCCCCCCCCCCCCCCTCCCCCATTCCCCCCCACCACCACCCGCGCGCATATACGCACTCCCCCTCGATATCCCCCACGACGAACGGATCGAGGCGGGTGGTGCGGTAATGGCTGCGGTGGTGGTGGGGTGGGTGGGATGCGGTCGTGCGGCGCGTGCGTTGGCGTGGCAGTGCGTGTTGTGTGTGTGTGTGTGTGTGTGTGTGTGTGTGTGGTGTGTGTGTGTGTGTGTGTGTGTTGTGTGTGTGTGTGTGTGGTGTGTGTGTGTGTGTGTGTGTGTGGTGTGTGTTGTGTGTGGTGTGTTGCAAGGGTGGTTGCAACAGTGACGGAGCAACGCAGCGACGCAGCGCATGTCAACGCACGATTCGCGCGCTCTGTGGCCCCACAAGGAGCTCCACCGACGGCGCATTCGGCAAGGTCCACATGTCGCATGGCGACACCGCGTATTTCGGCGCGCCTTTCGCGCGCTTCGACTTCAATTTGACACTTCAGTTGTTCGTTCCGCCGTCTTTGCGAAACTCCACTTGTGCATGGCAGGGCCTTCTGCCGCGCTAGTTTGGCGCCCGCGGGACACCGCCCCCCCCCCCCCCCCCCCCCCCCCCCCCCCCCAGCCCGCCCCACACGCGCGCACGCGCGCACGCCGCCACCAGCGTCACCCATCACCACCACCACCACCGCCACCACAATCACCACCACCACCCACCACAACCAATACCACCATGATCACCACCACGATCGCGAACGCCGCCACCACCGCCACCACCCACCACCACCCACCACCCACCACAACGCCCACCACCACCACCACCACCACCACGCGCACACGCACGCGCACACCCACGCGCGCGCCCAATTGAGCAGCGGCTGCGTCATATGTCCCGTCGGCTTACGGGGGCAATCCGCGCAGCGACTTTGATGACGTGATCAGTTGCGCAGTGCTGGGCCGCTCTTCGTGTCCACGCCCAAGGGCAAATCGCGCTGCATAAGGTGTCCTTCCGCAGTGCGCGCTCTCTTACTGCTCAGGCGCCGTTCCCACCCCCCGCCCCCCGCCGCGCACCAGCAAGGGGGTGGGGGGGTGGGGGGGGCGCGCGTGGCGGCGGCGGTGGGGGGGAAGGGGGCGCCCGCGCACGTCGGGCGCAGCAAATCTCCCTGCGAGATGTTATCGAGAGAGGGGCGCAGCAAAGCTGCCCCCCAAGCCCATCAGCAAATGCTACCTGCGCAGGGGCTCTTGACATGATTGAGAGGAACGGACGAACGACGCGCTGCAACAATTCCCCGCCTTCTGCGGTGCTATATTCGGCATCATGTGGCGCGCTTCGGTTTGCGGCGGCCCCCTTTTCGGCGTGTTGCAAGGCTGTGGGTCTGCAGCGGTGTTTTTCGGCGTGTCGCGCAGGTCTTTGGCCTGCGGTGGCAATGGTTCGATTTGCCGCTGCGCTTGCCAGCATGCCGCGGCGATTGCACGGTGTGGCGCGCGTCGGTCAGTGATGGCGCGCGTCGGTCGCATGCGGCATTCGTCGGTCTGCGCTTCTGCAGTGTAGGTCAGCCGTGCTGTATGTGTCTGTCGGGCGTGGCGATGGTCGGTCTGGCACGGGCCTTGTCGGCCTGCCATGGCGTTTCTTTCGGGCAATCGTTATGGCTGTCGGGTCGGATTGCCGCGGTGCCTTTTCGGTATGCTGCGTTGCTCGTCTGTCTGCCGCGGTGGCAGTCGGTTTGCCGTGGCGCTCCCCAGTCTGCCGCGGCGCAGACGCGCGGGCCCGCGGCCGCGTGGGCGCACCGGGCAAGGCGATCCCGCGCCGCGCGCGCGCAACAAACGCATCGCGTCGACCGCCCAGCCGAAGCTGCGGGGGAGGAAAGAAAAAAGGAAGAGGACAAAAAAAAAAAAAACGGTAGGCGCCGAGCTCTTATATATATATATATATAGATTTAAACAAGTATGATTACTAGTATTAGTATTATCGCCCGTATCGGTGTAGCATTAAAACACTCGTTAAACGCTCAGAAAACGCTCTTGAAACGCTCTAAAAACGCTCTCGCGGGGGAAAGAAAACGCTCCACTCGAAAGTTCAAAAGGCTCTCGCGCAAATGAAACACTCTTGACTTGGAAATCAAAACGGCCCCGCGAACAAGAAACACTCCACGCGCGCTCCCGAAAACGCTCCCGCGCGGAATAAGCGTTGCCGGTCGGCGTCCAAAATTCGTTCTGGGCCCTCTCCCCCCTCGCCGCCACCCATGTCCACAATGCGTATCACAGCCAGCATAACAGCGACGCGCCCATTCCGACGCACCCTCACACGTTTTGCAATCTCAAATTGGGCTCCGCCCGATGGCCATGCGGCGCAGTCCGCATGGCGGCGCCGCCCGCGCTTGCACCCTCTCACGCGTTGTTTGGCCCCACATTGCGTCCCGCTGAGATCCCGTGCGGCGCAGTCCGCGCGGCGGCACCGCACCCTCGGCACGCCTCCACGCGCTCCGTGACCCTATGGTGTGTGTGTGTGTCTGTGCGTGTGCGTGTGCGTGTGCGTGTGCGTGTGCGTGTGCGTGTGTGTGTGTGTGTGTGTGTGTGCGTGCGCGTGTGTGTGTGAGTGTGCGTGCGTGTGTGTGTTGTGTTGTGCGGTGGTTGTAATGCAGGATAATACGGAAAGCACAAGTGCACAGGAAAGAACGACTTGGGCAGCTTCAACATACAACAAGCCAGAATACCGCATTGGGAATATCTAAGCCGCCTAATTATTGGGCTTCGCTTTAGCTCATTGGGCGCCAGGCTTGCAGACAACCTCAATTGCGCGCTGCTGGGGCGATGATACGTGTGAAGAATGTGCCGAGATGGGCGCGGTGCCGCCATGCGGACTGCGCCAGAAAAAAGCCGTCGGCGGAGCTTCTGGCGGGGCCACGCGGATGAATCTGTCGCTGTCCAGGCGGAGGCCCGCGGGCACCCCCAAACGGGCATGCACGTTTAATGTCTGGGCGGTTTGGCATGTGTGTGGCACTGGCCAGTTGCGACATGCACTCTGGCCTTGTGTGTTGCGCCCAGGCGTGGAGCACCCGCGCTCGCAGCCAGGGCAGCGCGTCAGCACTGACAGTATGGATGTTGGGTGCAACTGCTATACGTAATCTGCAAACAGATTCGCAAAGCACGCAACAACTCTTATTGAACTGCATACAGCAGATCCCGCAGCCGTGTCAACACAGCAGATTTGTTGGCTACTGTTCGAATGATAATGATGACGATGATGATGCTAATGCTGATGATGGTCATGATGATGGTGATAACGTCATGGGGGTGGTGACGATGGTGCTGATGATGCTGCTCATGCTGATGGTTGTGATTGGGGTGCGGGTCCATTGCGAAACATCTGAAGAGCCTCCTTGGCTGTAATTGCAAACCCACGCTGTGCATCGTTTGGGGTTTCTTGGGCGCCTACTGACAGTATCGGGGTGTCGCACGCTACCCCAGTATATTATTCAGCGAAGTTGAGTGTCCGTTATGGTTATGTGTTTCTGCTAGCAGTTAGCTACTTGTTAGATTCTAGTTAATCTACACTAACCATAGAGTGTTGTGGGGGAGGGGTGAGGTAGGGGAAGGGGCGTCCGCTGGAAGAGCGCTCGTACCCACCCACCCCCGCCAGGAGAGAGGGCGTTGCGTTGCTGCCCCCCGTTCGTTGTCGTTTTGATGTGTTTGTGTTGCGGGGTGCTGGAAATTGGGAGGGATGGGGATGACGCCCTGGCCCCTCGCCCTGACGACGTCGGCACCGTGGCCTGAAGCGGCCGGCCAGGGAAGAGGGTTCACACAGCTTGCCAAACCATCAAAGACGGGGGTGCACAACTGATCGGGTTTGGGCGAGCCCCCCACCCCCCCGTGGTTATTCATCGTAGGTCCTGGCCAGTGGATCGCTTTGGCGATGGCCCACAGGCGGCTCCTCCGCCACGCGCGCTCTCCGTTTAGCTTTCGAGAGCCGAAGGCTTTCGAAACCATGCAAAACGGAAGAGCATGAGCGCCGAGGCTCCGCGCTGCGGGCCCCCGCGCTGCCTAGGAAACGCAAACGAATACATCTGAAACAAACTGGTGTGTGTGTGTGTCTTGTTGTTTGTTTTTTTCCGATGCCATGCGCCAAGTGCGCAAAGGTTCGATCAGTACCATTCGTCTGGCTCCTCGCCCTCGCCAGGGCGACGCTGGCGCCCCCTCGCCTCAAGGGCCTCCCAGTCAGCCCCGTGCGTCTCTCGGAACGCAAGTCTGGCTATTAGCCGCTCATCTGCTGGAATGCGAGCAGGCATGTGATCACTCTTCGTACCTTCATCGGCTCTGCCCAACCAGGCAGCAGCCATTCCTAAATATCTACCCTGAGCTGGATTCGACGCATTCCCATGCGAACGGAAAGTTCTGACGCACTTCCCATGGCGTGGATTCCCGCAATGAATCTCGAAGAACGGCCTATCTGTTTGAAACCAAGTGATGCGGCACTTCTTCCCCAGATCTGGAAAGCGAACAGTGATGGAATCATCAGCCTTGCGATCGCCGTCGCCGCCGCCGCGACGATCAGGGCGAGGGGCGGCAGGCGCAGGTGGAGGTGGAGGTGGAGGCGGACCGCCCTCGGGGTCCTCCTGGAACCCCTCGAAATCATCGGACCCCACAGCGTCGCCTTCAACGACTTCGTGGCCGCCGTCGACCGACGAGCCCAAGTCCTGGTCCACCTGGGAGGCATGTCTTCGCAGGGCATCATCTCGCACTGGCCAGCGCGTGCACGGTTTTTTTGTGTTTTCGCAGGGGGGCCAGGGCGCGGGGAGGGGGGGCCAGAGCGAGGGGGGCGGGGCGGGGGGTGGGGGGGAGTAACCACCGAGGAGAATGAGAGCCGAGGTAGCAACATTAAGAGGATATGCGTTTATATATACATATATATATAGAGAGAGAGAGAGTGAGGGAGGGTGACGGCGAATGATATCTTCAAATATAGACATAGAGAGATATCATGGCAACTACTCCTGTATACGTATAGCGGTTTTTAGGTGTACACGTACATACATGCGTAAAGCGAGATAACGAACTAGAGAGATATGCATAATGAGAAAGAGCGATAGAGAGATCGAACGAGAGAGGGGGGGATGCACATGTGTGTATATCTCTATATATAAATGTATATGTATATATATATATATACACATTATATGTAGGCATGGGAAAGCGAGCAAGAGAGAGAGAGAGAGAGAGAGAGAGAGAGAGAGAGAGATGTACACATATGTAGAGAGGTAAACATATACATACATATATATATAGATATGGAAAACGGATATATCATGATGGATGGGGCACTTGGGGCAAGAGAGGGGCCGTGCGAGGGAAGGGGGCGGGAGGTATGGAGGGGGGATGCAGAGAGCGAGAGAGAGAGAGGGAGAGAGAGAGAGAGAGAGAGAGACCGAAGGAGGGCGCATGTAAAAACGCAGAGATGGAGGGAGGGGGAGAACGTGATATGAATATATCTTTAAACGCATATACTTTGAGTGACAGAAAGGGGATATAGACGAACATAGATCCTTATATATATATATAGAGAGAGAGAGCCACATAAATATAGATACTGGGTGGCTCCTGGACTGCGATATGGAGAGAAAGCGGGGGGAGGGGGGGTGAATAGAGAGATGTGGGGAGCATGTGTATTGATATGAGCATGGTTACAGTTGTATGCGCACATCAAGATATTTAGCATATATATATATATATATAAGGAGAGGTGGGACATATGCATATACAGATACAGAAAGAAATATACAGAGAGGAAGGGATAAATATGCATGGGGATATCGGAGGGAAAGAGAGGAACCATATATATATATGTACTAACAGCCAGACGGAAAGCAAGAGAGAGTGGAGATTGAGAGAAAGCGAGAGGGAGAGAGAGAGAGAGAGAGAGAGAGAGAGCGAGAGGAGAGAAGGCTGATGAAGTTAATTACGCATGCGGCCCCTGGGGCCCCGTCGCAAAAACAAACACAAACCAGACCTGCATAGTGCACGCGATGGCCCGTGTGAGTGGTGCCCCGAAAAGACATGCCCTGCCTCTCCAGCATCGGTGCAGTCGCCCTCCGAGAAGACGCCGTCGTCGCAGTCGCCCTCGTCGCCCTCGTCGTCGCCGAGATTCTCCTCGCCCGTGCCGTCGTCCTCGTCCAGGCCCTCGTCGTCGCCGAGCTTCCCCTTGGCCTTCGGCACTTTCGGCGTCCACAGCTTGAACCAGTTATCATCAGAAACGCCAGGTGCCAGGACTGCCGACACGTGGGCAGGAGAAATGTGACCAATATGCAGACCGTCCTCAACCAACCTCGGAAATGCGATGGACCATACCTTGTCGGGTTCGAAGATTTCTGCCAAGGCTGCGTACTCCGTCTGCCACCGCGACGTCGCCTGCAAGAAGGCCTAAAAGACTGCCTCGGAAAAGCACCCTCCCAAATGGAAGCCAAGTCGCGTTGCGCCCATGGCAGACCGCAAAATCGAACATGCGGCCTGCGAGTGCGCCCTGCAGCCAAGCTAACATTTGGGGGAAGGAACCCAGCAGGCCATTCGGCAAGACAACCTGCAAATCGTAAATGCCCTCCTCACGGCTCACGCTTGTAATACCCATTCTCTGGAAGGTCGGCCTGTAAGGCTGGAAGTAAACAATAGAGAAATGAAATCACACAACGGAATGCACGTCATCTGTCCCTGGTGCATCTCCTCCTTTATACCTGAGTAAAGCGAAATACTTACCATCGGCCAAATTCTGTCGCAAGCCAGACACGTTCGTGAAGAACGCCTTCATGGCGCGAAGCAAATTATTTCGGAATTGATACAGCTTCGCGCCTGGACCAGTGCAGATACAGCAGCCAGCCTTCCAGCACCTCAGCTTGTTCTTTTCTGCCCTGGTCTCGTCAGCGATTGGTTGACCGTCCTCGTGTCTGACCAGCCGGTGCCTTCGGTGCCAGGAGCCGTTGATGGCCGCATTGATGGTAGCGCCTTGATCAGTTCGAAACTTAGTTGCTGCTGCGGCAACGAACGCCCCCATCTGAGCTGCTCTGTTGTGGACGTCCATGTGCGCCGCCCCTTGCCTCGGGACGCAAACCAATTCGTCTTTCAGCGTGTCCAACATGCAGTCCTTGGTGAAAAATTCGGTGTCCTCAGGGCCAAACTTCTTCGACGTGGCAACCATGTCCTTGTCCATATCCCGCCTCTGCTCGGCCAAATACCGCCCCACCATTACAGACTGTGTTTGCACATCGCGCATTGCTTGCGCAGGAGTGGCAGCGGTATCAACGATTCGATTTGCCAATGTGAACTTCGTACCATCCGTAATAACACCACTCTCGCATTGACCAGCCAATGCCTTGTAGAATTCTACCCTATGGGCTTGTTTTACTGCTCGTGCTTCCGCTTTGGTACTGGTGCCAAAGCTGCTAGATGCTGGATCACGCCGATGGGCCACTGTTGCCTCCTGGCCCGCCTGCTCCACGTGCTGCCTGGACTGATCGTCGAGCTGGTGGTGCGCCAAAGACAACGCATGGAAATCGCGCGAGCCAGAGGACATGGCAACGAAAGCCCGCCATGCGCCGCCCCCTCCTCGCAACCCTTCCTGCGGTCCTGGCCTCGTCGGTCGTGCTGGTCGCGCTTGTAGGTGCTGCTGCGGAAGACGCGCCTGGTATTTGGAAAGGTTCGCCTGTCAAGTTTCTCGCGCCGTAATGGCGCAGACGCTGGCCAATCCACTCAGCCGAGGCTCGGGTCAAATCTAAAGTCCACTCGTGCTTCCCTGGCAATGGTCATCAGCCGCAGGCGCGTCACTGGGTCGAAGGGGTCATTCTTCTCTGAGAAATCGCGGCTGAAAGAACATAGTCTGCACTGTGTTTTCATGTCATTGGAGATCTCTTCGGCCAAGGACAGGTGCTTAATAAGCTTGGAAAGCTTGAACGGGCATGTCTGGTGCTCTGATTTGTGCAGCTGCCCGACGAGGGCCCCACACCGAGCTACCAATCTGAATATGAATGAACTCGTCTCGTTAGTGCAACGCTCATCGCCAATCAACGTCCACATGATGTCCTCGTCATACAAGTACGACAAGCTGTCTAGACACTCTTGCTCTAGCGTACACTCTGCGACTTCCACAACTCGAAAGGACCTGCTGGTGTGAGCGATGTCGCCTGGTCCTGAAGCTCCGTGTGATTTCCTCGCCATCGCCTCGGATCGGCGCTGCTTGTCCTCCCAATCGGCGCTGGACATGTCGAGTTGCGCATGCAGCATGGTCGTCAGCGGGTGGAGCACCAACCTCAAAAATGACCAAGCCCGCGGCTGGATTCGATGCTACCCACTGGGTCGCAAAGAGCCTGTCTTTCGCGTTCAGCTCGGCCCACGTACTGCTATCGAGGTTGGCGCTCCTGGGATCGTTGGCAGCAGAAGCAGCGCCTGCGGCCTCTGGCTGGCGCGGGGCCTCATCGTCGGCCTCTTGGCCGCCTCCTGGGCCGTCGCCAACGGGATCGGCTTCGATGTCCTCGATGGCTTCATCCACGCGCGGCGGGGCCCCCACCTGATGTTGCGGGCGTCGGGCGTTGCGAGCACGGGCTCCTTGTGAAACAGCCCACCTCGGGTAAATAGCGCTCAGGAGGCCGCGGCAGAACTCCAGCCCCCCGATCTCGTCGACCGCATCTCCACTGCCAGTCCACCTGTGGCGAGGGATCACAGTGGACGCCTTGGATGCAAAGCAAGACGCCATGCCTTCCGCTCCCCAAGATTTTATATTGATCATATCTGCCTCGGTGGTGTTTTCGGGGCGCATGTCCAAGTAAATCCATCTGCCCTGCCGGGCTTGGGCGGTTCAGGGGGCTCGTTCTTCCAACCCGACCCCCTCCCCCTTCCCCTCCCCGAACGGGGGGGGGGGGCAGGCGATCTCCGAGCACAGGAGTTTCCCTTGTCTCGCGTCTCCACTGCGTGGAAGGATGCTGCGACAGACGTCGCACTCATGCCGTTCGCATTCGCGGAGCTGGCGCACGAAGAACAGGTAAACGCACCATGCAGACAGGAGGCTCCCAGGAGGGCCCCGCGCGCCCCAACGTGGCCCCAATGATGCCCCAAGATGGGCCCAAGCGGCCTCGAACAGCCCCCCACGTCGTCGTCGTCGTCGTCGTCGTCGCCGCCCCCCCCCTCTAGCAGGGGTCCGCGTTGTCAAAAACAAAAATTGTGCATCCCCACCGAGATGTCCACCGACGTGTTCTGCCAATGCCCCTTCGACCCCTCCCTGTCCCCTGAGGTGGGCCCTCGGGCCGTAGAATCCCCACGCAACCCAGGGGCCCAATAGGTAGCGCGCCGGTGGGGGAGCGGTGCATCCCATTGCATGCCCTTGCGCCTTTACGCTTCCCTCATCAAGGCAACTCGCCTGAGCATCTCAACATCTTCCTGAAAAGGCCGACGGGGGCGCGCGAAGCGCCAGCGATTTCAACATGTCTCGTGTTCCTCCAGCCCCCATTTGCAAACTTGTTCAACGCAACGAACTTTCTGATAAGATTCCTGCCGCTCCTGCAAAACAGCGCGAGCACCCTCCGACGATGCACGTCCGCTGCGCGGGGAGGCACGCCAAATTGTACACCGAGCATCTCAATGATACCTTGTTTCAGCGTGCGCCCGAATGACGACATCTGCCCAGACAGCTTCAAACGCAAAGTGCAGCGTATCATTCCAGATATTGTGCTTTCCATCAAACCAAAAGGAGACTTGTGGCACGCAACCGTCACGCCACAATATAAGCGCAAATGCTGCCAACCTTTTCGGTCTGAGCTCTTGGCGCCCCTCTCGCACTTCGTATTCGATGACCCCTTGTCGGCGCGCACGACCCTGGTGTGCTGCTCGAAAGCTTTGTGTCCAAGAGACATCCCCCAGACGCGCTTGAGCGCTTCCCGCGTCGCCTCTCCAGTGACCCTGTCCAGGGCAAGCAGCGCGTTCACCGACTCCCCAGAATTGGTCATGTACTTGGTGATGCCGTCGACCGTCTTGGAAACCAACATTGAGTGAGACGATTGCACTTGCAAGAGCTTTGCCGTAGATGTTTCGGCGAACGCATCCTGCATGAATTCGGTGGGATTCCCCTGTAGAACCTTACCGATGTGAATCGCTGAAGGCTGAAATATTTCCAAGAACTCGAGGAGCAATTGCATGTCGCAGTCAAGGTGCGAGTCACGAGGGCGAATGGGCATGGGGGTTTCGTCATAGTATTCTCCTTCCACATAGTGTAAACATTGGAACGTTGGATCTGCCGCAAAAGTTTTTTCCGGCAACCCCCTGCCGCAACAATCTGCCTGAACTGCGCACTCAGCCAATCGCATGGAGTATCGCCGAGCTGTGCGACTGGAGCACCCCGCAGATTCATTGGCCGATACCAAACTGCATATGTGGTGGCCCTTTGTGTTGAAGGTGAACATGTTTGAGGCTAGCTTGCATAGGCTGCATTCGTTGTCCAATATGCCAGGCTCCGCCAAGGCCCGCGCGCCTTGCAGCGCTGGTCCCAGGGGCGACGGCGCGAAAGGGACGATTGAACCGCAAACCACATCATGGAACACGTCGTACTCGATTGCAGCGAGTGTCGGTCGGCGTCGTTTGGCAGGCGGTGGTGCTTCTACCGCCAAGGCACGCGCGTCCGTAGCAGGCCCAGGGTGCTTCTTTGGTCGGCCGCGCCGTTTCGGTGCCAATACAGGTCTCGGTGCCAATACTAGTGATGTCGGTGCCAATACAGGCCTCGGTGCCAATGCAGGTTGGAGTGCCAATACAGGCTGGATGCCACCACCGGCGTCATCAGCAGCAAGTTCAGCCCATTGGTCTGGCTGTGAGTCCAATGAAAGATGAGCCCATTGATCCATGCAGCCGCGCAAGATAGCGGCGAGAAGATAAAGAGACTTCATTATATGTAGCACATGAAGAGAAACGACGTTCTCGTGAATGTGGAAGAAAGCTTTACTTGAGCCAGAACTGGCTACGCAAGGTGCAGCTGCCACGCGCTGAAGACGCCAGCGCAACCCCAACCAGCGTCCATTCCGGAAGCATTGCCGACTTGGTTTTCGTTTCAAACGTTGTGGGCGGGGTATTGTTCATTATAAACAAAATATCACTGCACATCCTAGGGTTTTAAACGATTTCAAGAAAACACGGCCGCATGCGCGGAACTGGGAACCATAGTGCGGGCCACTCCTACGGTGGCTGCAAATGCGCTAATGGGCCCAAGGGTTGTCATATACCCCAACTGGTTTCGCCCGCTCGTTGGGTCGGCTATTGGCCATGATTGCTCTAACGTAGCAGGGGCTCGCTCGGCTTCGCAACGATTCGGGGATGTTTGACAAGGCTTCGCGCGGCATTGCATTACATTGCGGTTTGTTGGTTTGCGTGTTGTTTCGTGCCGTGCGTTGCGCTGTGCATTCACGTTGTCGATGTGCGTGGCGCGCGGTCGGTCTGTCCTTCCGAAGAAGGAAAGCAACGCAACGCAAAAACTAATGCAACGCTGTCCCCAACAATGCCAATGCAATGCTTTGCGACGCAAATGCAATGACAAGCCAAGGCAATGCAACGCAATCGCAAACCAGCGGCCGCAACCACCGAAAAAGGAGCGCCCAAACAGTGATCTCACAGACCGATGTCACGAGTGTTTTTTGAGCGTTTTGAATATTCAGCCGCTGTAGGGGGCGCGCCCTACACAAGCTTACGCCGCGCAAGATGCACGAAGCGGAGACAGAGGATTACACCGCCATCACTTCCCTTGGCGTCGCGCAAGCTTTGCGAAGACTTACGGAGCAAGATATACGAAGCGAAGCGGATGCACGACCAGCCGTTTCAGTTGTGGTTCGGGCGCAAATTTTTCCTGACAGATATTGAGTGCTACTTCCTGCTCATAGTAATTTGCGCTGCAGACGCGTTTTACGCGCGTTGACTCCCGACCGCGGCGCTGGCGCTTCGGCGCTGGCGCTGACAGACTTCGGATGCAGGATGAGTTTGGGTGACCCAGCAATAGCGGAACGCGTGCGTTGTTCACTCGGTGCCGTTTCCCTTTCTCGTTGCCTGTTTTTGCTCGACAACGACGTCGCAAGCGCGTGCTCGTCTGGTGCGCTCGCGGTAGTTATTCCACAGAGTGTAGCGCATCATTTTGCATTCTCCTGTTGTTTGTGTTGCCGGGCTCAAGAGCTCGGAAGGGGATTGCCCATAGTGCATGTGACAAATTCGTTTCTGCACAGACCGTTGAGGCTCCCTCCTGAATGGGGTTATTGTGAAGCCGTGCAGCAAACGCACTGATCTTTCTTAGCCGTTAGTGTACCAAGCTAGGCCCCTTACGCTCAGGGGCTGCGCACTGGTCACCCCCCAAAAAACGATGCCCCAAGACCTCAAGACGCCTCCAGGAAGCCCCCAGAAGCTCCCAAGAGGCCCCAGGACTGCCCCAAGACCCCAGGTTTGCTGGAAGCGCTTCCACAAAGCGTCAGAGCGACAAACAGACAGCCCAGGGACTCCCTCAGGAGGGCGCAAGGACGGCTGAAGGACCTGAGAAGGCCCCAAGAGGCCCCCAAGACAACCACAATTTCTTCGGTTGTCATTTGTCAGAGATGTAATGTTCCATTCTGTTCTAGTATGTTATGCTGTCGTGTGTTTTGTTATGTTTTCGACGTAGACGGTGGTAACCACTACTGTAGCTTATGTTATGTTATGTTATGATAGGGAACGTGTGGTCGCCACTACTCCAGCTTATGCAGACGGCTAAATTGCGCATTCCTGGGGAGGAGGAGGGGGCGGAAAGAAGGGGGGCATATCGGTTGGCCACCGGGGAGCGTAATTTGGGACCGAACATTTCAAATCACATTCCCCCGTCGAACACTCCTTCCTATCGTGCGTCTCCGAAACGTTCCATCCTTCTACGCAACCTGCTGCAGACTCATTTCTTTCGATGTGCGAGTTTCTGCTCTGCCCTTCTGATGCAGTGGATCTGCCGGCGCTTTGTCATGGCGCACCGCCGTTTTCAGCTTGCGAATTTGGTTGTGTGGTTGGGATTTCGCTGCGGAGCCATGTCGCCCTGGGGCCCAGCGCTTGGGTGCCCGGTGAAACGACCAGCCCGTCTCGGGAGGAGAACGGGGTGATCTCGCCGACGTCGACTGCGATATCGTGGACGACGTGTTCTACGACTGCGAGGACCGCGACGAGAAAATTGGCGGCGGCCCACGCGGTCCAGCGGCTGCGTCAGCCGACCCACTGCGTTCTGTCGGGCATGTGGCTCCTTTTTTAGCGCTCGTGCACGCGGTCTCTTCGCGGCGTGCCTCAAGGGCCCTTGGATCACAGCGCGTAAGCACTCTTATAAGAGCACGCGGTTACCTGGAGAGGTGGTCGCGTTATCGCGGCGCGAGGGATTTGCATTTTTCGAGGCGATCGTCATTCCGGCGCAGTCTTCCCCGGCGGCTGCTTGCCCAGCGGAGTCGGGGCCTTCCCCTGGCCCTGCTAGCAGCAGTGCTGGGCCCCTTTAATTTTCTTGCGTAGGGCGTCTAGAGCTCCGACCGTTCAATCCTGCGTCGCTCCCGTCTTTCCCGCGCCACCAGCGCAAGAGTGAAACCCCCGCGCCGTGGTTCTCTGCCCCGGGCTCCCCGCGCCCCCAGCGCCCCAGCGGGGGCCCTGCCCACTGCCCCATCCATCGCGAACCGCGTCGCCCCTCCCCCCCCCTCCCTGCGCCCCGCTTCCGGCGCCGGAGTGGGGCCCCGCTCCGCGGCTCTCTGCCGCGAGCCCCGCCGCGCCCCCAGCGCCCAAGCGGGCCCCCCGCCCACTGCCCCTCTGCCACGAACGCTTTATTCCGCGTCGCCGCCCCCCCCCCGGGCCCCCGGCGCCAGAGTGGGGCGCCCGCGCTGCGGCTCTCTGCCCCGAGCCCCCCCGCGCGCCCAGCGCCCCAGCGGGGGCGCCGCCCGCTGCCCCCTCCGCCGCGAGCGCTTTATTCCGCGTCGCGACGCACGCCGCCTCCCCCACCTCCTTCCCCGCGCCCCCAGCGCCCCAGTTCGGGCCCCGCCCCGTGCCCCCGCCGCCCCGGCAATTTTATTCCGCGCCGCGACGCGCGCCGCCCCCCCCACCCCCCCCGCCCCCGGCGCCCCAGTTGGACCCCCGCCCCGCGGCCTTCTGCCCCGAGCCCCGCCTGGCGCCCCCTCCGCCCCGACAATTTTTCCGGCGTCGCGACGCGCGCCGCCTCCGCCCCCCTCCTCCCCGCGCACCCAGTGCCCCAGTGGAACCTCTGCTCCGTGCCCCTTTCCGCTCCGAGCACTTTATTCCGGGTCGCGACGCGCGCCGCCGCCCCCCGCGCACTCCTCACTTGGGATTTGTGCCCCGTTGTTGGGCCCCGATGGGGCGATGTCTTGCCCCCCCCCCCATTCCCCCCCCCCCGCCCACCCCCCTTCCGCCCCCTTCCCACCTTTTTTCGCAGGGGCCATGGCGCACGTGCCGCTTTTTAAATGTTCGCAGGCAATCGCGAGTCATTCGCTGGTTCCGCGCGCGCGGGAAAGAAGGCGCGGTTTGCGCCCCCCCCGCGGTTCGGCGCCAGCGGCGCCGCCTGAAGGCCGCCCCTGCGCGTCTCTCTACCGCGATCTCCGGGCGGGGCAAGGGGCGGGCGAGGCGCGCGAGGGCAGCTGAGAACTCCCCCAGAGGACCCTAGAGGAGGCTCGCCCCGACTCGGACTTCCAGGGCCCCATGGGCGTGGACGGCGCGGGAATTGCGGAGATCGACGAAGAGCGCCGCGACGAGCAGCGCAGGGCCATCGACGCGCGCAATCCGCGCGCCCTGGGGCGCCCCGAACCCAGGCGCAGAGGCATACTCGCACGCGACGGCGGCCACAGCGGTGTCATGAACAACGTGACCAGAGAGGATGCCGACACGGAGCCCCTGCCATCTGATGCCGAGAAGAAGAGTGATGAGCAGATGGCGGGCGTGAGCCAGAACGTCGTCGACCGCAGAGGAGAAAGGCTCAACGGGTGCGCCGCGTGGGCGACCGCAACAGGACCTCTGAGGACTATGTCAACCGCCTCGAGCTACTTGAGGAGGTCCCGAGGGAGCGGGTGCCAGCCGATTCGGTGCCACATTTCCATGACATCAAGGCTCACATCGCACGCTTCATGGCGACGACCCAGAACCTCGAGCTGGGAGTTCGTCGCCTGGGCCAGGTGCTCACCAAGATGCGGGATGCCGAAGGTGATTCGCTGTGCAGTCAGTAGAGGATCGCCCAGCCCCAGGTGGCAGGGGTGGAGTCTTGAGTTGAGATTCAACGGGTCGAACTGCAGCGGCGCCTCGATCTGCGTCAGACCATGGCGGCGTTGACCAAGCAGCGCGTCGAGGCGGAGGGCGGACTCGGACGCGCCCGCGTCGACTCGAGGGGCTGGGGCGCAGGGCGCTTGACCCAGATGCAGCGGTTTTCCCCGCAGACTACACTGTGGGACTGCCAGCCTTCCCGTGCAATTTCGCGACGCGTTCAGAGATGCAACGTGTCCAGCGTTCTAAAATGATCCATCTCGCGCAGTCCGCTTTTGACTTCCCGACCCGGGCGCCCTGGGGCCGCTACTTCAAGAGGCAGATGCGGAATTGCCGCTACAGGATCAGGCGCGCCCTGATGGATAAGACAGGCGATTTCAGCATGGTGGCGGACCTGGAGGGAGCAGTGGACGCTCCGAAGGGAGTCCGAGACACGACCGTGAAGAACCTAGGCCGTGCGCCCTTTTTCTACGCCGGCTCGACCAATGACTGATGAGGTTGTCCAAGCAAGAAGGGGTGATCATCGGATGCGCCGGCAGAGAAAGGCCAAGCGCCGGACCGACGAGCAGTCCGAGGACGTTGAGGACGAAGATGCGATTGAGGGCGACGACGAACAGGAATCATCTATCATGTTGGACGCAGAAACCCGCGGTGGACAACCTGGTGCAGCGTCAGGTCACCACATCTACGGCGCCGACGTGTCACGGCAGTACGAGACGCCTTCCGAAGGCTGCTTGGGGCAGAGATTGATGGCCAAGGCCATGGCAAGACAAGATGGACTAGAGCCCGATCAGGCCCCAGAAACACCGGAGGGCGACGCTCTAACGGCGAGAGGGGCCAATGGACCTGCGACAGGAGACAGCGCCCCAGCGTCAATTACCTCGCTGACGACGGGGCCCAGGAGACAGTCAGGGAGACCGCCGAGGAGAACAATCCACTCCTCCCTTGGCCGAAGTACGTCGGAGCTGTCGGTGTCTACGTCCTGTTCCCCGATGATGGCAACAACGACATTGACGTTCTGGTCCATCGTCGGAGCTCCACGGTGAGTTACTCGAATGCGGTCGCCACCCCGAGGGGGCAAGTCTCTCGGAAAGATTTGAATGTTGCTCACGAGCGAGACCAGGACTTCGATTGCGCTGCCAGGCGCGCGGCAAGTCGGGGGCTTTGCGAGGAAGCTGGACTGCGCATTCCTTTCGCAATCTGGTGGGCATTCCTATCGACAAGACCAGGGTCTCACCTCGCAAGAACTTCGGGCCCGTCGTCTACCTGGCACCGCTCGTTGCGACGGGGCTGCAGTATCGCTCTCGTGGTGAAGTGGTATATCCGGTTGTTCAGGACTTGGGGCCCCCTCCTGGGGATCACTGCCATGCCTGGGTCACCGTGGGCGACCTCATCGCGCCGCCAGACCTCCTACCAGCACGCAAGCAGCTACTGGACTACATCGCGAGGGTGGAGAAGGGGGGGGCCCTGCAGATGAAGCAAGGCGCGGTGAAGCAGGCGGAGTTGACGAAGGGCGACCATCCGAACTCAAAAGGAACGGACGCTGGCCGACCGATGATGTGATCTACTACCTGGTACAAAAGAGCCGTGCTCAGCCGATCGCCCAGGGTCCGAGTTCCAACGCGACCTCCAGCGATCCCACGTCGGAGATGATGGCCGTGCACCATCAGCGCCCGAGACAGCATGCTTTCCGTATTTGGCTGACGCTGCTGAAGCACATGCCTATCGACATCGCTCTAAGTCTGAACGAGTCGCGCAGCGCGTTCAAGTGCGAAGTCGTGCAGGACTACCTGAAGACAGGAGTCGAGACTGATGACTACGTGCAACGCGTACTCCAGACTACCCGTCCGATTTTCGCCCGGTGTCAGATCTCGTCGCCGCGCCATTCAGAGACTTGCCTCGCTCGGTACCGGCAGCGATGGCCATCGCCCCCCATCATGACTTGCAATGAACTTCTTCTGAGGATGGTCCTCCTAGCCCTCCGAAACGACGCCGCACGTCCGTGGTGAACAGAGGCGCGGGGTTCTCACCGCGTCCCCCCTGGGAGACCAAACAGTGAAACGTATGCGTCATAGCACCACCCGCAACACCATATAGCATCACATTTGAACAGTGAAAACAACCAGGGTTCTTGGTTTTCGGCGCTGTGATTTTTTATATTCGGATCTTTCCAACACACATAATCATACATAACATAGTTTTTCTAACACCAGAACATCTCAATGTATGCCCTTCCGTGAAACAGGACATATCATCAAACAAGTGGCCATCAACCG
The DNA here is from genome assembly GCA_963575745.1 of Prorocentrum cordatum. NCBI lineage: Eukaryota > Dinophyceae > Prorocentrales > Prorocentraceae > Prorocentrum > Prorocentrum cordatum. The sequence continues at coordinate 308,228 of CAUYUJ010016249.1, read as the reverse complement.
CTGAAACGCCAAGTCACCGCTCAACAAGGGGAGGGGGGCCTTTTGTATGTCGCTACCACTCCGCCTCGTCAATCTACCGACCCTCAGAGGATTTCAGGAATTGGGTCCGAGGGTTCCTGGGGCTCGCGCATGCCTTGAAATTCGGGCGGGACGTCTTTGTTTTCCTCTTATCCTTGTGCTCGGTGCCAGAGGAAGAGATGACGATAGCCGTTTTGGCTCGGAGTTTGGGGCATGCGGCATGCTTGACGATCAGTTTGTCTTGTTCGCCTGGCGGCGCGCCAATGGCTGCGGGCGCTTGCCGCTGGCCGGCGCTAGACTCGCGGCGG